>PVIC010000867.1:0-105740 GCA_004025085.1 Thryonomys swinderianus | reverse complement strand
TGGTAACTAAATGCGGTAGTTTATGGTCGCCCAAAATATTTCTCCTGTATTTAGTTTCATCGGATATAACCTTCATAAAGATTTAAGAAGTTTAAAGTTGCCCACAACTGCTTGAGCTTGGCAAGTCCTAGCTTCAGGAGGAATTGAGGGACTCTGGCTTCCTCTTTGGCTTCCTGTTTAGTGATGTGATATCTTCTTCACAAATGTTCTCTCATCATTCTGTGACAAAACTAAGAACTGAGCCTATGTCAGTGCCTTTCCTTGAACTTCCAAACAATGAGCAGCCTAAACCTTTTGCCTTTATAAAGTTATCTTGCCTCAGACATTTGGTTAGAGCAATGCACAGTGAAATGATACACTGGATAATTTATAAACAATCAAAATTTGTTTCTCATAGTAGTAGAAGCTGGAAAGATCAAAATGTGAGCATGTTCTGAGTCTGGAGATGCTTCTTTCTTAAAGATGAGGCCCTCTATGGGCCGGAGGGTTAGCTCAGTGGTTCCAGTGCCTGCCTCGCAAGCACTAGGTCCTGAGTTCAATCCCTGGTAACTGCATACAATGCTGGGCCTGGGCCTGGAGACTCACGACCACCAGCAATCAAAACCACATACCACAGTGCCGGGCATGGTGGCTCACGCCTATAATCCCAGCACTTGGGAGGCAGAGGCAGGAGGATTGCTGAGTTCCAGGCTTGCCTGGGCTACATAGTGAGCTCAGAGCCAGCCTGAGCTACAAAGTGAGATGCTGTCTCAACAAGAAGAAAAAAAAAATATGAGGCCCTCTACATGCCTTCATGTGGTGGAAAGGGAAAACTAGCTTCTTTGAACCTCTTTGTAAGAGTACTAATCACATCCATGAGGATGAGACCATCCAGACCAAATCATCTCCAAGACACATCACTTCTTAATATTCCCCTCATTAGAGATAGGCATCAGCATGTTCAGACTACAGCACACCTTGAGAGGATTTCCACTGCCTTCGCAACTCAACACTCACCACAGCAGAACAGCCCGAGGCCACCGGGCTCTGGCACCTGCCACCAGCTGTGGTGGGAGATGCTAAGGGTGGACACATGCTGGTGCCCAGCTGCAAGAGGCAAGGGAAGGGAAGGGGGAAATGAATTGGCCTCAGGGTTGCAGGCCGACTCAATGTGCTCCTGATCACATGTGGGGTGACCTCTACCACCTCCAGAAATATTGAGGGCTTTTAGTAAGGAGCTTAGATCCTAAGGGAGCAAGTGTGCAAAAAGCCAGTGGACTTGGATGGCAACTGTTAAAACACTCTTGATGTAGTCATGAGTTACACTGACTGAGAACCGTCACTAGAGTAACACTAGGTTCGTCAGCTGGCATCTCAGAGATCAGTGTTGTGTCAATGGGGAAAAGAAAACAAGGTTGTTTCAACAAATGCTTAGCATCTACTGTTTGCTTGAAAAAGCACATCAAACCTAGTGTCTTGTCTTGCAGTTCCTGCAGTCCAGGGACAGATGGGAGTGATGCCTCCTGAATGCAGATTCACAAAAGTCTGTAAGCAAAAGCCTTTGTGCCCTCGATTTTGAGTTTTGTTTATTTTATCTGGAGCCATTACAGAGATTTGGGGGGTCTATAATGCAGAGGCCAAATCCAGGGTTCTGTAGTAAGAGTTTTATTGGCCCCATGTTAACAACAACAACAACAAACTAGATCTATTTATTTATTTAACTCCTTGGATATTATTATACTGAAAATAAATACTAGATTTCTTATTAACAAAACAAGGAAGAGTTTACTTACCTTTCTATTCCCCCTGTTGTACTTGAGTCAATATCTCAAGGCAAGCGAAGGTTAAAACTAAAACTAATTCATCATTATTCCACTCATCAATCCAGCAGAAGTCCTGAAGAGAGAAGGCTGAGGTTCTCTGAAGAGGAAGAAATGCTACCTACACACTTACCAGACTCAATGTTATTAACTCTTCCTTTTGTCTCTAGCCAATAGACCCCACCATGAAGTTTTAGCCTGCCAGCAACAATAGTGTAAGCTAATCCCTTAAAAATAGATCTCCACTTTCCTATATAAAGATGGCTTATTGGTTCTGTGTCAGATAACACCAATAATAATGCATGAACTTGCTTAGAATGCAATAAATATAGAAGTGAATACCTCAGAGTGATTCCTTGAGCCTGAAAAATGATTAGCAATTAGCTGTTAGTAATATAGTAAACTTCATTTCAGGAGTTTAGCTGGTTTTCTGGATCTCTTTTCACCATTTTAAGATAGTCACATTTTATTTAACAGATGAACTGAAGCTCTCATGTGATTCAACATTTGCATAAATCAAGAACAATCTTACTCCAAGATGATGACAATGGCTGCCTATCAGCTAAAGTGCAGCAAGTGTTGTTAACCACTGTTAAGCTTACTTCCTTGAATCTTATGACTCTTCATAAATTGCGTTTTTGAGGCAATTCAGATTTCCTTGCTTTTCATGCTCATAGTAGGTCTTATTAAGTTTTTATATTGTACTGTTGAGAAGACACATAAAATGATCACACAAAATTCATCAATAGCCTATTAAGATTATTTTCTATTTTTGTTCTGGGTTTTTATCTTGCTAGAACATCTATTATTTCTCTTCAACATAACAGAAAACAAAGACGACTCTCTTGGGTCTTTTAACTCTGAATTTATGCTCTCAGAGGCCAAGGGATTATAAAATGCAAATATAAAAAGCCTACAATTAGTAAGTAACTAGTAGTTGGATGATATTGATAAAGCTAGTCTCATCTTAAATTCTGAACTATTGAGAAGTACATGGGAAAGATGTGTGAGACATACAATGTGCTCCCTCCCAGAATAATGCCAAAGGGTTTGGAGACTTACTCTATTCATGTTTCTATTCTTATTTTAATTGAAGAGGCATCTAGAAGAGCACCAAGTGCCTGTAAATGGCAGGTGCCAATGCCTTGAACTTTTCTGCGGCTGCCTTTTGTCTCAGGCATTCCCAGGCTCTGGTTCTCCTTCCCTCTCCTCCTTAGGGCCCTGTTCTCCTTCCTGGGTCTCCAGCTCTTCTGTGCCACCTCTTGGCAACGACACTTAAATGAGTTCAAGTCCCTCATACAGCGGGCCTAGCAGAACCCTTTCTCAGACTTCCATCACTGACCTCAAATCTTTCCGTAACTGCTACTCGCTGTCAGCCCTGAGCTGACACTCTGGGCACATGCTTTTCTGCTGTGCTTGTTTTTCACGTTAGCTCTGAATCCACTGTAGTGTGGTTTGGCCACACGACTCCACACAATCCACTCTGCCTAACGCACCCCAGGACTTCCATGTGGCTCTAGTAACATTCTACGCTCAACGACCTCATTCCACTCTTGCCCACTTGCAGTGGTGAGCCCAGCCCTTCTGGAACTCTCTCTCCCTGGTCCCCTTTGCTCTGTCTATCTAGTTCCCCTTTTCTCCCAGTTTCCCTATCTCCTTTGCGGATTGCTTGTCCAGGTAGTCCATAGGTGTGGAGATTTCCTGGCCTGTCTGAGGTTTCGTGTTCCTCTTGTGGGTGGGGCGCCCCTCCATTCCTCTCGCCTCAGCCACCTCTAACCCAAGTGACCAGAAAACTCTCCTTTCTCCCAGATGTCTTGCTTGTGTCATGACCTCTAAGTCGCTACAGGGCATCCGTGGTAGGTACCCTTTGACTCATGAAGTCAGTCATGACTCTCATTATCCCTGCTTTGCTCCCCTCCAAGAAAACACTGTATCTTATTCTAGCTACAGAATTACTCAATATACAAACTGTAAAATCATCAGGATGTTTTGAAAGGTTTAAATCCAGGGTGGGCTCCAGTTGAGCCCACAGGACATGGGGCAAACCTAAGACCTGAGTCTACCCAAGACAGTCAGCATATATCATGATATAAATTTCAGTCCACATACCTGTGTGGTCAGCTCTGTTCCCTCCCCCAACTTCAGAGAGACCAGCCAGAGACCAGTGAGACTCAGTATTGTATTTCCACAGGAGTACTTTCCCGTCCTTCAGACCTTTGAATGGGAAGCAACTATTGCCACCCCATGGCACAGTGGAGTTACTGAAGGCCCCTTAACCAAGGCTATACTTTGGCTAAATAGAGGATCCTTGAGACTTCCCTGCCTCTTCAAGTGGGCCCCTTTACAAAGCCCTGCCTGCACCCAACACTTCTGAGAAAATAATCTGGGTTCTCCTTATTTTGAAATTTAAAAAACTGGAAGTCCAAATGTCAGTGTCATATATTTTTTTTCATGTTTGGACTGTCAGTTACAAATGATTTGGAATCATCAGATGCTAATATTTGTACATTTTTATCCTAATGGTTTGTTCTCTGTTATTGTCACAGTGCTAGGGGGCCGATGGCCTTGAATGTGGGAAACGAACAGGCAACACTGAGGAAACATCGATACATGAGGCTGTGAACGGTCTGAAAACGGGAGCACCTCTGGTTTGATTCATCTTCTTCCAACATGAGCAGCAGCAGCGGGCAGAGCTGAGAGTCTCAGCCACAGCAGTGGCTCTAGGACAGTTTCCGGGGCATGAAGTAACGACAGTAACTGCTTAGCTGTGTCCTGGGGAAGCTGAGGCCTGCTGAAGATGAGTGTCTCGGGTGCCCTGACCTGCGGCTCAACTGTGTCGCTATCCAGACAAGCAGCCAAAGACCAGCCTGGGCCAGTTACAGCGTGCCACTGCTAATCCACACGGAGGAAGCAGGCCTGGACCTTGGGTGCCCACAGCTCCCACTCACTGCACCTGAGAACGTGGCCTGGAAGCCTCTTTTTGTACATGAAAAAAATAAATCTCAGAGAAGTTGCCAAGATGACACTCAGCTGGTAAGTACTATGGGCAGGACTCTAAGTCAGGGGCCCCTGCCCTCAAAGCACTTGCTGTTTCCTTCACACAACATTAACTAGGTCCCTGTTTGATGCCTTGGCTTTGAGTTTTTGCTCTGCTTTGGTCAAGAAAAAATCTATACTTTTTCTTTGATGTCGTATATTCATTCCTCAAATATTTATTGAGTGCCTGCTATGTAGCTCAGTGCAGAGCCCTGGGTTCAATCTCCAGCATGAGACAGAGGGAGGGAGGGAGGGACAGAGAGACTGAGACTCAGAGCTTACATTCCGGGGTGGGGGGAGACGGATGATAAAAAAATGACCAAACATTCATTTGGAGCAGAGCGTGGGTGGGAAGCAGAGCAAACAGGCAGAAAGGTGTCTGTTCGTGGGTAACTGGAAACTCAAATCTGGTTCGGAGGACACAGCCTCAGTTCTGGAGGGTGGGAACAGAAAGACATGGGGAAAGACATGGGGTGGCTGAAGGACAGAACACTGGTACAACTGGTGGCCAGCGGCCGAGGGGAGCCCCCATTAGGAGGAGCACGGGACGGGGTGGGCCAGGCATACGCTATTGCATAGAGCTGCAATGTATTTGTATGAAAAGGAACCTAGGGACGGTGTAGTGTATGGGGAAGGACACAGGGAAACACCATGCCGTTTCGTACAAAGCCCTGGAGCTTCTTCAGGGCCAGAGTACAGTAGGGACCCTCAGGGCTGGGGAGTCTGATTGGAACTTTTAGAGTTTCGCGATCCTTTTTCTGCAGAGAACAGCTGGAAGAGGACCAAGGTAGAAACAGGAAGACGAGTTCAAGGCAGTTTCAGAAATCCAAGCCACACTCAGCAGTATTTTGGACCAGCACATTTAGAGTAGAGCAAGAAAGAGGTGGACAGGAAAATTACACATGTATTTTAGCCACAGAAATGAAATAGATTGTCTATAACTTGGACATGACACGTGATGGAGGAAATCAAAAATTCCTCTAGGTTTTTAGTTTGCAAATATGGCTAAGTGGTGGCACTCTTTCTGTACATACAAAAGACTGATATAAAAAGGTTGGGAAATGCTGGTGGGTAATTGAATGAAACACAGAAGCCCATGGATATAGAACAGAGCCATCAGCCATGAAAGGAATTTAGAGTCAAGAAAATGAATGAGCTCATCGAGAGAACGGAGAATGAGAAAGTGGGTCCAAAACTGATCCGCGGACAATGTGACCCTCAGACGCTGGAACCGAAGAGTGGGAGAAATGTGCAAATAAAGTGAAGGTGGTTGCATTCGTCCCCTGGGATTCAGGAGCGACTGGTTCCAGGACCTGCACAGACACCAAAGTCTGAAGAAGCTCGAGTACTCGGTATGAAACGGCATGGTGTTCCCCTCTAACCTCCACACGCCCTTCCCCATGTACTACATCACCCTTCAGTTACTTTTCATACCGAATACATCGCAATTCTATGCAATAGTTGTTTAGGTAATAAGGACAAGTAGGACCCTAGACTTCCTCAGTCTCAGTACCACGTTTTCCACGCAGACTTTCACTTCATGGTTTTAGCACCCAGATGTGGAACCCCTGGGAATAGAGGGAGGAGCCAGGCCGAGCAGGGATCACCTTCACCTGACATCTCAGTGTAAAACTCCGCAAGAAAGGAGTTCTAAGGAGGGAATGATCAAGCACGACTAGGCTAGAGGTAGCAGCACGGGTGAGTTTAGGACAAAGGTTGCTGGGTTTCATATGACCAATGTAAAAGACATCTCAATTAATGTAGGAAAATCTGAACTTTTCAACTTCCTCTGAAAACCTACTCACTTTGCAGAAAACTGAGAAAGGAGGCTAAAATTCTGGTGTCACCTTTAGCTCTCTTTTTCAGCTTCTACGTCCAAACCCCCAACAAACCCTGCTGGGACTAGCTTCAAACCATGTCCATAATCCGACCTCCTCATCATGTTTGTAGCCATCCAGAGTCCTCTCTGTCCCAAATCACTACAGTAGTCCCCTAACCAATCTCCCTGATTCTCCTCCTCCTTCTTCATCAGCAAATTCACAACACAATACTCAGCGGGACTTTTTTCTTTTTTCTTTTTTTTGCGGTACCGGGGATTGAACTCTGGTCCTTGTGCTTCCAAGGTAAGTGCAGTACCACTTGAGCTAAATCCCCAGCATTCAGAGGGACTCTTTTTAAAGGTCTTCAGGCCACAACACTTCGGCCAAAGCCAGTGACAGCTTCAGATCAATATTCAGGGGAAAAGTCCAAGTCCTCACAGGGCTATGAGACTGTGAAGTCTGTCCCCACACACCCAACCTCCTGCGTCTCTTTGCTGGGTTGGAAGACGTAGGTTTCCATGTTGTGCCTTATAACCTAAGAGTGCTTCCAGGAGCAAAGAGGGCTACTGAGCCACAGGCAGCAAGAAAAAAGGGACCTTAACCCCACAAAATGAAGGGAACTGAATCCTTCCAACTACTTTAAAAGTTTAGAAGACCCCCCCCCCCAGCTCTAGCTCAGATTGTACCTCTGGTTAATGCCTGATTTCAACCTGGTACGACAAAGGAGAGAGTGAAAACTCCAGACCAGTGGAAACTATGAGACAGTAAGTGAGTGGATGCCGGGTTGAAGTGCTAAGTATTTGGTAATTTGTTGTAAAATAATAGGGAACTGAAATTCAAGTCCAGATTCACCGCTTTCATAGATAGGGATGAGAAATGATTTGCTGGGAGAGGACATTAACCTAAGGGTAATAATGGAAACCGAATTTTTAATTCTAAGTTGTCCCAATCCATGCCGTTTCATACTTTTGTGCCTTTTCAGCGCAGTTTCTCGAGGATTCCCTACATGAACATTAAACTCCAAGAACAGTGTTGCTTGTTTAAGGAAGCATTTTCTTGCAGCCACCCCACCCACTCCTGAGCAGTCTTCCCACTTTTCAGTCCCCACAGCAGTAGTATGTTTTTACAGCTATGAAACACTTGCTGGTACGCACATGGTATCTTTCTATATGTCCATCCCCCACCACCTCCTGACTGTATCGCAGAGAGACTGAGCAGGCCTCAGTCTCCTGTAGAGCAAAGTGCCAGAATGGTTGCTACTCAGCAAATAAAACAGGGGCCTATAAAACACGGGCCTGTGGTGTCGGGGGAGGGACCATTTTGTTTCCAGCCAAGCTGACCAAGCCGTGGTGCTCAGGGACACTGAAAGCCTTCTCCAAGACAACATCTAGTGACTCACTGAAGCACTTCCGGCATTTTACCATAAAAGGGCAGAAAAACTGATCTGAAATGAATGTGTGCTTGCAAAAACAGGTGGCAGAAGCCGAGAAGAATTTAGATTTTCCTCAGAAAGGGTGGCAGGAAGCCCCAATGATGTGCTCTCATTCAAGCCCTATGCAAGGTGTATGCGTTGCTAATTGAAATTACTTGTGTTAATCCGCTCCCCACATCAAATGTCAACCCAAATACATAATAAGCTCACAGAATTAGTCTTTTTCAAAGGTTTCAAACCAGTCAGTAAAACAGAAATGAAAGTCATCTATGAATATTCACGTCATTCATAGAACTCTAGAGCACAGGGCATTTTTAGGAAATACAGAGTCGAGCAAAATTATGCATAGTCAATTCACAGGAAATAATATTTCTGAGGTGTGCTTTGAAAAAACTCAAATTCACATTTTTCTTTAGAGCCCATTAATATGAGTAAGAATCTTTATATATATATATTCATCATCAAAAGACAGACAAATGGGGCCGGAGATTTAGCTCAGTGGTTCTGCTGCCTGCCTCACAAGTGCAAGGTCTTGAGTTCAATCCCGGTAACCACATAGGATGCTGGGAGTGGTGACTCATGCCCACCAGCAATCAATACCACATACGACAGTGCCAGGCGTGGTGGCTCACACCTGTAATCCTAGCACTCGGGAGGCAGAGGCAGGAGGATTGCTGAGTTAGAGGCTTGCCTAGGCTACATAGTGAGCTCAGGGCCAGCCTGAACTACAAAGCGAGACCCTGTCTCAAAAAAAAAAAAAAAAAAAAAAAAGAGAGATAAATGAAATACCGCTTTCTGATAAAAGTTTTACAATCACATTGCCAGGAACTTAGAAACAAAAATTCAGAAGGGAAACAGTTTTGCTACTTTATTTCTAATTTTTTTATTCAATAAAGTTGTATTTTTAAATTTTTAAGAAAGTGTTTGACATAGTTAAAGTCTTCATATCAATAGCTCTTTTGGCTTCTTTGGGTGTCCTGGAGTCACCCCAGTACCCGAATCACACCCTACAGATACCTGTTAAGGACTTTTTCAAAGGTCTGGCTGACTCCGACTCAGACAGGCAGCTGTCTAGAGTCAGTTTCCGTAATGAGCAGTAGGACAGACATGAAGTCCGGCTCCTAAGGGAAACACTAAGATGCTCCTCCATCCACTCAACAAATACGACCTCAGCTCCTGCATGTCAGCCACCTTCCTGCCACTGGGACACATTACGGGATGCCCGCCATGTAAAGGAGACTCCACTTTGGCTGCATTTCTAGTCCACAGTTGACTGGTTCCAGGACAGGATGGCATGGCAGAGAGGCATGGGAAGAAGGGCGGTCATCCTGCCAGGCCACAGCCCCCAGAGATGAGCCTCTTGGGACCAGAGCCCACCTCCTAATGTCACCCATAGCTATAGTGTCCTCATGATCCAGTCACCAATGGCTCTGGAGGAATCTAGACAGAACCCAGAACCCGAAGCAACCTGTTACGTAACAGGCTCTGTGCTGGGCGCTGTGGCTGCGGCTGCACATTAAGCTCACGAGATCACCGCTCTCCCAGCACTCGTGTTCTCACGTGGGTGGGTGACAAGAGCCGCCTGAGACTGTGCACAAATAAGGAAACCGGGAAGTCTCAAGGACTGATTATGAGCCTTTAAAATGCCAAAGGGAACTTCCCAGTGTCAGAGCGCGGTAAATACCTTCGATGCTCTGTGGGCCCACGAGGTTCATGGCCTGGTGAGCCGGGTACTCCACCCGCGGCCTGGCAATGCCCAGCTGCTCCATGACCCCGTGAAGCAGCCTCTGGATATCTGCTTCGGAGACGCGGTCGGGAGTCCGGGGGCTGTAAGCGAGTGCCGCCGTCCAAGCAAACGCCAGCCACAGCAGCAGGCCGCAGAGCACGGTAGAGACCGCCGCGGAGCCCATCTTGAGCCTAGCGGAAAAGACCAGATTTATTTGATTGGCCACGGCTGACAGCTGTGAGCGGGCCCCTGAGATGGTGCCTCCGGTCACCGCCGCGGGCGGCCGTTCAGGGAGCGCTGGGTGGGGCCGCGGTGAAAGACCCCTGGGGCTCTCCCGCCTGAGGGATGCGATTCTTTCCCTTCTGGAGCCCTTGACAAAGAAACCCAGGATTCTGGAAGGGCGGGTCTCGCTCCTACGGCCGAGGTCCCACAAGGTCCCTGGAAGCTGCTTTACCTCTAACCTCCCCGCGGCCTCCCTTGCTTACCAAAACAAAAACTTCCTGTCCTTTTGAGTGGGGGCCAAATCTTGCGTTTGCACCGTTTCGGGAAAGAGAAGACTAATGGGAAACAGTAAACAGGGAGATAAAAATACTCAGGTAACACGGAAAGCCGACGTGGGCACGGTGGCAGTGTTTTAACCTCACCAGGAACGCCGCTGAGATCCTGCGGAGAAGGAAAGGCCCGCGGCCGGCCATGTCCCGCGA
Organism: Thryonomys swinderianus; assembly: GCA_004025085.1. Classification (NCBI taxonomy): domain Eukaryota; kingdom Metazoa; phylum Chordata; class Mammalia; order Rodentia; family Thryonomyidae; genus Thryonomys; species Thryonomys swinderianus. The sequence continues at coordinate 95,223 of PVIC010000867.1, read as the reverse complement.
TCCCGAGCACCAGACGAAGCCCTCGGCTGTCGCTTTCGCAAGTAAAAATGAGAACTAACTTGTGTCATATACTGACACCAATTCCCCAGTGCTGAGTGTGATAGTGAGCTGTATATAAAATGTACCAATAAAGAATTCAATTTAAAAAAAAGAAGGGGACAGTGCAGACGTCTGGCTCACTGTATTGTTGTGAGGATAAGTGTGAAAGTTTACCTAAAAAGCCTCGCACCAGGATCCGGCGAGGCCCTGGAGAGCAAGCGGTAGCGCTGCCTCGCTGTTCTAGAGGAGGCTGCGGGGAGAGGGAGGAAGGGCACGGGCCTCGTCTCGGGCTGCCCGGCTGCAGCCTGCAAAGCCTCCTTTCCAACGCTCGGCTCAGGGCTGGGAGATCAGAGCCGAAAAAGGAGGCAAAACCACGCATTTGCCCCCCCCACACACACACACACACACTGAACTATTCGCCCCGCGCGATCTCTTCTTTCGCAGAGAAAACCCTTTGCCCAGCTGACCCCAGATATAGAATCTTGCTTCTCCAAAAGCTGAGAAGAGCTCTTTGTTCCGAAGGCAAAATTTGCAATTGGGATGAAAAGGCCAGGGGCGCAGCACGCCTCTCTGCGCAGCTCCTCCTTCCCCCACGGGCAGGAAATCAGGAAGGCCTCCTTCTCCCCTCCGCTCGACCTGGTCTGACCGAGCCCCCCATTTCCTCCTCCGGGCTCCTCGCCGTTCCTTTCCAGCCGAGCCCCTCCTCCCCCACCATCCTTTGTCTGAACCCAGCCTCGAGCTCTCGGATTTCGGCAGGATACCTCCCGGGCTCCCAAAGGACTCACCCGTCCTCGGGCCAACTCACAGCAAACGGTACCCGCGGAGGCCGGGGCGCTGTGCGGGCTGCAGCTGGACAGCTCCCGCGTCACCCCCCTCTGTGAGCCCCGCCCGGCCCGCCTGCGGCAGGTGGAAGCGGCCCCGGCAGCGCGCCGAGGGGTCGGCAGGGGGCGCGCGTCCATCCAGCCCGCGCACGCGCCGTCCTCCCCTTCGCGTTACCCGAAGTGAGCCAGCCCTGCAGTCTTGAACGTCTCCCTCTAGAACAGAACAGCCTGGCTTTTGTTTTTAAATCGTTTAGCTTCAAGAGGGAAGAGAAAATATGACGTCCTCAGGACCTGGAGCGGAGACAATGAGGTATACCTACTGATTGGAGGAGCCCTTTCCAGGATATTTAACACAGGATGAAAACTTCTGGGACGTGTCACCCTCTTCGGTTTCATTTTTATTAAAGTAACAAAAAGGTGCACATTTTTCCACCAAGCTATGTTTTTATATACAAACACCACTGACCTCTTCCGTTACAGCGCGCGCGCGCACACGCACACGCACACACACACACACACACACACACACACCTTCATTTTCTTAATAGGAGAGAGAGGTTTGCTTAACGGTCCAGCTCTAGGAATTTGATTTTAAAGTGAACATAAAGCAGGAGAGCATGGGCTTGCATCTAATAAAGTGCAGTCAAGATGCAAAAACACAACCGCAGTCATTTGCAACTTTATCTCCTCTCTGAGATCAGAAGAGGGCGCTGGGCGTCGCCCCCGTCACACCGCAGCAAAAAGGCTGGAAGCAGGACTGGAAAGGCCGTGTAAAAGCCAGAGTTGAGGGCAGACTTGGTATGTGTGGGGTGAGTGTTAGAGGTCAAAGAAACCTGGAAAGAAACCCAGGAAAGGGGCCTGGCTGTGGGGATGGGGCAGGGGGGTGTCCAGGTGCCTTAGCTTTTCTTGGGGAAATGTGATCTTCCAAGAACCTTCCATGGATTTCTGCCCGGTGTAGTTCCCAAATTTCTCCAATCTAACAGTGGATACTGCCCAGGTCCTCAGGGAAGTTTGGATTGTACTGAGACAGCAACCTAGCCCACAAGCGCCACGCACCTAGCAGCAAACAGCACCAAAGGTGTGGCTTTTAGTAAGGGAACACGGAGCAATCTTGCAGAAACGAGCATTCTCCTCTTCAGCTCAGGAAGCCCTGCAATCACCTGCAATCAGCCCTCATCCAAGGAAAGCAGCAGGTGGCGCCCCAGGCTGAGGAGGCCCCAGGGGATTCTGAGAGCTTGTGCTCCTTGGAGTTATTTCTAAACATCCATACAGAACATAAAGTAAGATTCTACTTTGGCCTGAATAGAAATCATACTCGCAGGCAGAGTCAGACTTGCTTTTGGACAGTGCTGGGGATAGAACCCAGGGCCCTGGTGTTTGTCAAGGACTGAGAGAAACTGAGTAAGGGATGCTTTGAGTTCTGGGAACTACCATAACATTAAATAAATATATCTATATATAGATACATAGAGATATATATGATGTGTGTACAAATACATGTGTATATATATGCATATACATACATGTATATGTTATATATGTATATACATATATGTATACATACATAATGTTATGTGTGTGCATATACATACATATATATGGGTACATATAATATATACAATTTATATAATATATATGGGTGTATATATGTGCATATGTGAATATCTAGAGACTACCATAAATACCTGACATGCATATCTAGTCTACATAACAAACCTGCTTTGATATCTGATAAAGAAAATTAACTAGTTTTAGTCTTTATATGTAAGTAAAATACAGTGGCACCGAAGTTCAAGAACACTTTTGTTTGTGAACAGTTTGGTTTGTAAACAGCAAAACTGTTTTTGTTTACAAACCCTGGAATGAATGACAAATGCAGCCACAGGCATCTTTCCCACACAAACACAAATGTGGCCATCTTTTCCAATATCATAGAACAAACTGTGAGCCAAGGTACTACTGCACTGTTTTGAGAATGGACTGATTCTCAAGTAACAAATACAGAAAACAACAAAAAGCTCAGAAATAAAACATATTATACTACCAAGAAAAAGTAGCCAAAGCAAACGTCTGATGAGAATTACAATTCTCCATACATATGTACTCTACATTGTGAGGTCTGGATGCTCCAAGTTCATACAATCCTACCTACCCTAGTCCAACACCTACCACGTGGCACCTAATAATTTAACATATAAATTTAGATAGAGATGCTTGACCATTTGGTTCGTTACAGTGTGTTGAATTTCATTAGACACAGGCAAGTCATTTTCCAAAAATTTATCTTTAATGTATCACTAAATAAATAACATTTACACACAAGGCAACCATAAGTTTTTATCCAAGTAAAATATACAGAGGAGATCAACTATTCAAATTCTAAATCAAGCATCCACACAGAAAAACATCACCTTGATTTCATTATTTTCAAGTTTAACTATTCCTCCTTAAATAATCTGATTTCTATACTGGACAAAACACAAATGTGTATATTTGTGCAAATCACCTTTAAGAACATAGGATGGCTTAAAAGTAACGAATTACTTCTACATAAATTAAACACATTTCCATGCTCATTTTGCTTTAGCCATATTAGTTCAAGTGAACACATCAGAGAGGTATGGGAGATAGGAACTATTGTGCCTCAAGTAGGAGTAAAGTATTAGGAGACTATTAGAGCGATTTAGTTTCTAGGGATTTTGGTAAAGACAATGAACATTAATATAATTCAGACAAGATCTACAGGGATTTCCCTTTTCCTTTACACATTAGGTTTCACAAGAAACCTTTATGACTTGGAGAAATTACAAAGATGGCTTCACTTGCTCTCTCATATATGCAAAACAGAAGCTATGCAATTTTTAAAAATTCATTTTGTATATATCCAGCCAAAAATTTTTAAGAAAGGTATTAAGTGTAACCTCTGCATTGAGATCATTAATTGATCTGTTTACTCTATAATTAAGAAAAACAAAGGGATGATGTGCAATGAAACAGATGTTTCAGAGAAAACCCACTACTTAGTAAGCATGCTGCATGACAAGCTAACATGTACGTGATCCTGCAAGTTGCTTCACCAATTACTAATTTTATTTACATCCATGACAAGAACACTGCCAATTACAAATCCACAGGTTTACTTGTGGGGAGTAGTTGAGCCTTTGCGATAGGATTTTTGGGAGAACCTTTGTACCAAGCCCTTTCCTTTTCTGATGGTTTCCTGAGGACCCTGTTTTTCATCCCAGCAGAAAAGCTCGTATCACTATTTACAACAGATCTTAATATATCATGATTGGTTAGGTCCTCCAAGGGAAGCTTGACTTGCCTGTCAGGTATCACTTCCTGCTTATAAATTTTACTGGACCCAAGGGAAGCACTCACAGGATCCAGGTGCCTCTTCATCTTACTAGATGTCTGTTCTTTAGGACCTAATCTGGTACATGAAACAGAGGATTCTTTTGCTGTACTTCCTGTACAAGAGGGAAGAGCACTATCACAGCTTACTGATTTAACCAGAGGAGAGGCAGCACCGAGATATGTCAACTTTTGCCTCACAGGTTGCCTGCTATACTCTAACAAAGAATTGATTCTTCTAACAGACTGACGGACAGGGGTACGCTGAAACTTAAGGGGCGACTTTGCTTTCGTTCTATGGGATTCATTTAATGAAAGCTGATTAAACCACTGTATGTGATCTGAGACCCTCCCATGCTCTGTCACGTGTGTACTTTCAGAAACCATTCTGGTGCATGTTTCTGCCTGTGACTGCTGTTTGATGATCCCCACAGGCCTGGGTTTGGGCAGGTCCACTGTGTCATGCATGTGCTGCTGAGAGGAAGAGGGTTTAGCCGTGTCCTGCCTGGGAGCCGCAACCTTCACTAAGTTGTCTTCAAACCTGTTCTCGTTCTCCTTTGCCTGCGTGTTTGGATTATCTTTTGGGGACTGCTCTTGCTTAGTTTGTTCATCAACAGGGAATTCCTGCTGTACTACATTAGCTCTTTGTATATCGGAATGAATGCCTCTGTGATGTTCCATCTTCGTCTGAGTCGAGTAACATTTTATAGTTGTTTCTCCACCAAACGTTTGAGTTTGATGCGATGAGAAGCCTCTTTCTGAGAAACAAATTTCATCTTCAACAGCCTGGTTTTCATAATTGCCCTCTGATTCTCTCACAGTCAACTCCTTATTTCCAAATAGTGTTTCCTCTGACTTACATTCTCCACAAGATGTTTCATTTGGTTTTAGTTCTTCCACACTCACTATCGATGGTTGCTTGTGACTTATCAATGCATGAAGGTCATTTCCAGACTCAGAAAAAGCTTTCTGAATCTTCACCAAAGTCTCTGAGGTCAGGTTATTTTCATCCCCACTAAGGGAGCTTTCGGTTACACTGTTACTAGTTTTGCTGTGTGAAGTGGGAGGGGTGAGTTCACAGGATACACCAGGCGACTTCTCAACTATGATTTCAGGCTCCAAAGAAAGGTTCTGGACCTCAAGATTTCCCATTCTTGGAGAAGCTTCATTTGCATCCATTTCTTGAAAACTTGAATTGCTGAGTCCTGTCCAAGACATCCGGTAACTTCTTCCATCTAGCTGCTCTGGAGTTAATAAGTTTTCCTCCGATTTACTGATTTTTACTGAACCTAAAATGAAGTGGTACAATGCCATTTAATTCTTTATATCTGACGTGGTGTTTGAAATACAATCCACCCACATGGAAGATAAAAGTATTGAGTACTTAATTCCAAAAAAATTAAAATTTAGTGAAAAAATAATTTTAATATAGAATTATCAAATATTTTCCTATTTTCACCTATAAGGACTCTAATTGTTGACAGAAAAACACTGCAAATTCAAATGTTCACTATTCAAAGATGAATTTTAAATAACTAGAGCAGCAAATTATTTAATATATTTTATCATTAAAGAGCAACTGAAGGAGGGTTGTTTGGTAAAACTAACAGTACTGTATAAATGTACCTTTTTTGGGTAATCTTTCATCAATATCTGGGCTAAAAAGCAGGCCTGTTTTTACAGATTCGATCCTATTTTTTAAACTTTCTTGATTTGCAAGTCTCCGACCAACATTTTCATATTTATTTATACCAGAACATCCATTCTGTACAAAAAAGAAAAATTTAAAAAACGTTGGTTAAGAAGTAAATTCAATTAATTTGAAATAGTAATACAGAAATTTTTTTGTAGGCATCAAAATCCAGAGCTGTTTAAAAAAATTCATTTAAGTAGGAAACAATTTTGTGGCACAAATATTCTTACCTGCTTATGAAAATTATATATATTAGTTGATATTTTATGCTATAAAAGCATCCTTACATTATTTTTTTAAATCAATTTTCTGCATTGTCTTTGAGAGCCTATTCACCATTAAGTGACACTGTATAAATATATAAGGTAAAAGTGTTAGAAAGAATAAATGAGGTAAAGATGATATGGAATGATGAAAGGCGGAATCATAATTCTAAATAGAGTGAGTGATGAGATGAATTCTGATTAAAGAATAACAAGGCCAAGAGCACAGCAGAGAGAGGGACACATTGGTTGTTATCTCCTGTTGCAGCACAGTCTGGCATGTTCAACCAGCAAGGAGGTCAGCAAGTGAGGAAGAGTGCGCCCAAAGCAGGCATTGCCAGGAGCAGAGCTCATGTATGTGGGCTGAGCTCAGGTTAAGGCCAACGTGTGAGCCCTGTGCTTTGCATTCAGAATGAAACGAAGAATCCCTGGAGGGTTCTGAACAGAAACAACGGGACCTACTTAAGTTTTGAAAGGACTGTTTTGGCTGTCGTACTGCGGCAAGGGCAGAAGCAGGTGAGCCTTTTGGTAGGTGCTTACTGTAGAATCCAGCTGAGATCGAACTTAGGAAAAATGGCAAAAATGGTAGTGCCGAGAATCCATCAATTTGGAGAACACTGATGAATTAGATGTGGTGCATGAAAGAAAGCAAGATCAAAATGTGTTGGATTTTAACCAAGGGATTGGAAGAATGAGTTATATAACAGAAATAGGAAAGACTGCAGACAGAAGAGCTTTACTGGAGCATATAGAAGCAAAGAAAGGCATCTTGGGAACTATTTGGGACAGGGTGCACTTGATTAGAAGACTCAAACAAGCAGACACCAAGACACAGTTGAAGATAAGTCTATACCTTCAGAGCTCAGAAGACAGATGTGCTTAGCAAACAAACAAACAAAAAACAAGAACAAGTAGTCAGTCTGTTCAGGTGAGTGATCAGAGGTAGAGAACTTAAAACTTTGAATTCTTAATATATTGAGTTCATATACAACTATGCCCTTGCGTGAATAGAGAAAAAGGCAAGTCCAAGGACTAAGGTAGGGGCCCTCTACTACACAAGAGCTTGAAAAGCAAGTAGCGAAGAAGCAAAGGAAGAAAGTGCACCAAAGGGAGCAAGGGATCCTCTGTGTCAGAGGCTGAATCTATCTTTCACTTGTGGTTCCAGCAATGTAGATTTCATTTAAAATTCATTTCAGTTTCTGCTGGGTCAAAAGTTTTAATATAGGGCCAGAGAGTTCGCTCAGTGGTTCCGGCGCCTGCCTCACAAGCACAAGGACCTGAGTTCAATCCCTGGTAACCACATATAATGCTGGGCGTGGAGACACGCCCACCAACAATCAACACCGCATACCACAATGCCGGACGTGGTGGCTCATGCCTGTAATCCCAGCACTCGGGAGGCAGAGACAGGAGGATTGCTGAGTTCGTGGCGGCTTGCCTGGGCACCATAGTGAGCTCAGGGCCAGCCTGAACTACAAGGTGAGACCCTGTCTCCAAAAAGCAAAAAGCAAAAGAAAAAAAAAAGTTTTAATATAAGGAGAACAGAACAGCACAGTAACAGGAGGAAAAGCAGGATTAAAGAGGTCTCTTCCTATTAAATCTACAATTATATGCTACTGAAAATAATCAGCAAAATGGTAAGACTTACCGTGTCTCTATTTTTCCCCAGACTAAATTTCAAACGAAGAGATTTTCGAACCTTTTCTTTACGACTGATTTTAGGAGAGAAGCAGCCTGCTTTTCCTGATTCCACTCTATAAACAACAGAATTTAAAAGAACAGTTTATAGCACACACATAAGAAATTCATACAAAATGAAATTTGAGAAAGTTCAAATCATATTGCTAATAACTGAACAGAATAACTTTAAAAACTAAAGCTGTAAGAACATACTGTGCTTGCATATAAAAATGATCTATTTACCATAAAAGTTATTTAGTTACTTATGAATCAAAATCAGTCGACTAGTCTTTAACACTACCATCAATAGGACTTTAAGTAACAAAGTAGAATAATATTAGGCATTTTTTTTCTGGTTGGTATACGAAGGGCATTTAATTCAGGGCACTTGACAGGGAGAGGATAAAAGTTATTATTCAAGTTTGCTTCTTGGTAGAATAACAAAATATTTTACTAAGAATCATATTTGAATCATATGATAACATACATATCAAGTATTAATCCAGTGACAACAAAATGTCCTGGATAATTTACCTGCAAACTTTCTTATCCGCAATTCTTTTACTCCGTCTTAGCATACCCGCATTGGTCAAAAGGTTTCCACTGATGGCAATGGGAGAGAGTGAACTCTGAGACGAGACATCTGGACTTGTATCACAGTGAGCTATAAAACATAACCACATAGAATACATCATACTACTTATTTTCTTTTCAGAGTATTAAACAGTAACAACACAATTATATTTAAATTCCACCCCCAACCAACAATAAAATTATGTTATTTTTGACTAATAAATTCAGATGTCAAATAACTGACTCATTTAAAAAGTTAAATACTGATTTATTACTTTTTATTTAACCACTAATGGTTAAATCAAACACTACTCTCACATTTCTTCTGCTTTAAATTCTTAGTAATACGAAGAGGGATGACACTGTCACACCATGGGGAAATGGTGAACTAGAGTTGGGTTTGCTCAACTCTTTGCAAAATGGCCTTAATTATGAATACAAACAATAAATACTGTTACACATACTTCCCAATATAGTATCTAGTACAGAATATTGTACTATTGTGAGACATAAACTATTGAGAAACCAGTTGGAGCCTGAGTGTCCATGATACAGCTGCTTATCCAACTGCTGTTCACCTTACTCTAGATTGAAAGTTGTTCAATCTTCCTTCACACAAACAAAACTGACCTAAAAGGCCTAGTCACCTTGCTACTGCCATTTTCCATGCAAAAACTAGCTGCAACAGAAACTCAATTTAATTAAATTATGTTTCAACCCAACATACAACCAACACACAAATCTCTTCATCATTGTTACTGATAGGGATTTCAGGCTTCCCTAACAGAAAAAATATAATCATCCCATTGACTTTGGCATGCACCAGGCTAAGGAAAATGTTGGAGGCAAACATAATAGTTGGCATTATCCCAGGGGTATGGCCCTGTCATATTAGAAGTCAAAGTATGCAGAATGATGGGAATTTATCACACATGTAAAAAAGGTTATAAGCCATGAATCTGTAATTCATAAAATTAATCAAAGAATTGCAGATTAATGTTGTTGCCTCTCTATATTAAAAAAAAAAGCATGGAATTTATTATAACCCAAACTTAGAAATGAGCTCATTTTCAATATTGTGGATAGAATTTATTAATTTCTAGCTGAGAAAGTACAGTCAAAGAAAAACGGTGAATTACAGATAATGGGGTTGGAGATACAGCTCAGTGGCACAGCGCCTCCCTGGCCAACACAAGGTCCTGAATCTGACTCCCCAGTACTACGCAAAAAAACCCCACCAAAACAAAAAGAGATTACCACTTAACTTTTTAACTTTTCTATGAAGAAAATACCCAGATTATGCAGACTCAAACTAAGATTAAAACAACATAAAAATGTTCAAATTTCTGGGGGCAGCTTGGAGAATGAATCAACAGATTTGTTCCTTCCAGAAGATGCTGTAATTTGACTAAGTAAAAGCAGGTAAAGACACAACTTCCATTTGCTATTTGGAAAAAGGACTTTTGAATATTAAGAAAATACTAAATTATTTAAAGGAGATTAAGTATCTGATCTCTGGCTACTGAGAGAGTTGCAGACATATACATCAGCATTCTCACTGTTACACTAAATGAGTCACATTAAAAGGTAGGGACTTCTAAAAATTCAGACATGTCATAAAACATACAATTAAGTTTTAGCTTCTAATCTGAAACAGCTCTGCTGAAAACAGGTACTCAGGTTAACCACTTACCCATTCCATTACTTAAATATGGGATGACCAAAACTTCCATATATTTTCTATTAATTTTCATCAGACAACAGGAAATATTAAGATGCGAAATTCAATAATTTTTCTGTGCATGGTGACATCCAACACACAACACAATGCTGTATAATCTGGACAGTCATAGCCAGTCTCTAGCTAGTCAAAGCTAATTCTTTTTGGATCACTGTCTTTCTCTGAATAATACACTGGCACTGTTGTGTTGATCTTTCCTTTTTTCTGTGGGTGGTATAATTTCAGTAAAACATCTGCCCACTAAATGTGATAGGGAAGATCGATACCATGGTTGGCATTTATCTTATTTTTCAATTATTTGGTTTATCAGACCCAATCTAAATTGTAAATGATTTTTTAAACCCCCTTGTTTTGAATAAATAACAAACAAGTTTCTGACTGTTTGGCCCGGAATGTGCATAAATACTTTCTAATAGTATTTTCACCCTTGTCTCTTGTTAATGTTGGTCAACTCTTGTCAGCATTGCCCATAGAATTATTATAATCACTGGCTACTACTGGAAGTTTTTAGTTTTATTTCTCTTTCAGGTTTACCATTTCTGTATTATGAAGAGTTAGCAATAAAGATGTTTCTTTTTTGTCTTTCCAATTCATAACATCCTCTCTGATACGTTAACAACTCCTTTTTAGTTTTTCTTTTGCAGACTTGCTGGTACTTCCTGTTCAGTCTCAGTGTCCCAACATGTCCATTTTGTATTGTAAAAGATTAACACTGAGTTCAGGGGAAGTATAAAAACTATGTCTAATGTACTTATGGTATGAGTTTCTAGATTGCAGAACAAAATCATAGGTTATTTTACACCAATAAAATAAGTGCAAATTAGTAAAAGAAAATAACCAGAACTATTAGATTTCACTAGAAACAAATATCAAAGGTGAATATAAAATTCTAAATATAAGAGTTTAAAAAATTAGTCACTATAAAACAGACAGACATATGGAAATGCTTCTCACGGGAATAAGACTCGACTGGCTGAAAGGACACCTGCCTGACAGTCAGTGCACCAACCAACTCACTGCCCCAGTGACCCTGGCGGAAATGGGATGCTCAATGTCTACAGTCCAACTACAGAAACTGTACTTGCTACCTACCTGAAACTGGCGTAGAGCTGCTGCTGAAGAGATTATTTGGCAGCAGTTCAAAGTTAAAATTGTGCTTGGTGGACTTCCTTTTCTTACTGGACAGACCATGAGACGAATCCACTGGGAGTTTACGTTTGGCATTTGGTGTAAGAATCATTGGGGAGACAGACAGCTGGGCTAGAAACAAGACAAAAGGAAACCAGTTTGTTTTCTTTACCATAGAATGGATACAACACAAAAGCTTTTATATCATTCCTCCTTACAAAGCTATAGGCACAACTAAAAATGTAAGTGATACATACTGTCATTAAATGTATCTATAAAACAACACTGTAAAAACTTAAAATGAAAAAAGATGTAAAGTTGCAAGACTTTATCAGCAGCATAAACTTGAACTCAAAAGAATAAAACATGCATGTAATATAGATAAAAGAATATTAATATAGGGAAACAAATTAGTCAACCCCTGCAATCCCAGCACTCAGGAGGTTGGGGGAAGAAGACTGCAGAGTTCAAGGCCACACTGGATGATGTAACAAGACTCTGCTTTAAAGAACCCCCAAAACAAATGTATCCCTCCTAGAAGTTAAAACAAAAACTAATCTGAATATTATATTTGCTTTTCACAAACTAATATTAAGCAGTTCATTTCATCACTCTGGAAAACAAAACATTATGTTGTCAGTTATTGAATGGGTATTACAGTAACAAGCAAATCAAAGTAAAATATTGGAACATACATTAATAAATTTCTGGTTCTGAAACAAAAATGAAGTTGAGCTATTTCACCAGATTACTAGGAACAACAACAAAAACCCTGATTAAGAAAACTGAAAATAGACTAAAAGAAATTTTTATTCACAGTTTTGAGTGCAGTATATCCAATGTAGTCAACATCATAAAAGCATATACAGCATCTCCACTGAAAATATTTATATTTAATAAAACTAAATTTGAGTCACTAAAGGAGTAATTTTTATTGTAATTCTTTTTTATAGACTACTACAAAAATTTTCAATTAACTACTTAACAAATACCTACCAGTTCCATCATGTTGAGGTGTAATAGAGGGTGTTCTGTTAGACTTAAGTTTATTTAGAGCTCCATTAACAAAATCTGAAATTCAAGGCATACATTAATTATATGATCAGTAAGAACACCTGTCTTTTACCAGCAATGCATATTGATATTAGTAGTCTTCTATAGTGAACTTTATATCAGGTTACATATTTTTAAGCTATTTAAGGTTATTTTAAAATAATTATTTCAATAAAGGAAAACACTAAAGGATCTATTTTTATTCCATTCCCACTTATAATCCCATACTCATAAAAATGTACAGTGATAGACAAATATCTAATGGACAGAGTAAAGGGAGGCATCAGTTCTTATTGGCCTCAGAGACACAGGTCTCAGCTGAGGCGGGAGCAGAGCAAAGGGACAGAGTGGTAGGGAAGTGTTTAAGAAAGAAATCAGTTATAAGACCAGAGTGTGGGAACAGGGAAACAGGAGACACACTTAGACTTCTGATTTCTATGACTGAACAGACAATGGTGCCATCAAATAGAAAGAAAAACTTGGAGAATAAGGTACAACTCTGCAGCCCTGATATGAACACGAACCCATTTTTGGGAAGGACTGGGGCTAGACAAGTTAATTTGCAAGTCACTACGTCAGAATGGTAGTTTTTTTTTTTTTTTGCTTTTTGGAGACAGGGTCCCGCTTTGTAGTTCAGGCTGGCTCTGAGCTCACTATGGTGCCCAGGCAAGCCGCCGCAAACTCAGCAATCCTCCTGACTCTGCCTCCCGAGTGCTGGGATGACAGGCGTGAACCACCACGCCCGGCATTCAGAATGGTAGTTTTTACAAGTGCAAGTAAAAGAGGTCATTTAACAGGAATGAGAAATGTGAGAATAAGAAGCTTAAGAAAGAAATATCTGTAAGTCATAAGCCAGGTATGGAGGTGCACACACCTGCAATCCTAGTACTCAGGAGGCTGAGGCAGGAAAACTGCTACAAGTTCAAGGTCAGCCTGAGCTACAAGGAGCCTTATTGCTGAGCGAATAAATGAGTGAATGTGAGAAGGTCCAGGATGGAAGAATGGAATATTTAAAAGATGGTCAGAAAAAGAAAATGCTACAACTCAGACAAAACAAATGGCCAAAAAGGCAGGGGGAAAAACTGAAGTATCAGAAAGGAAACGGTCAAGGAGTCAGTGTTCAGGAATAGTAACAGACCTGTATTCAGATATTACTGTGACTTCAATAGGAATAGCTTTATGCAAAACTGTCCCTATTTTTTAGCCTCATGAAAACATTAAGTCCTTTAAACATGTTCACTGAACTGATTAATCACCAAATGTCACTCAAAATATTCATTTAAATTCACAAACACCCCAATGATATACAAGGCATAATAAAAAAAATACAGTAAATAATTTAATTTTAAAAAAATCCTTATTATAGCAAAAGACACACTGCTAAGAAGGATGGGATGAGTGTGTCTGAAGCAGGTATTTCTGGGTGGATGATGGATGGCAATGCATCCCTAACAGTGATGTGTCTTCCTACTGGAATAAATATTAAACATTAAACCTCACTGTATTTTTCATCTCTTCTCATACTGACAAATCTTACATTTGCAAGTGAAACAGGTATCAGAGAAGAACACTGCAAGCTCCACTAGAGGTGAAAAGGCGCTATGGCTAAGAAAGCCAAACTTTGTGTACAGATACAGGAAACACAGTCATGCGTGGTCAGAGGACAACAGAAACAAGTGGAACAAGAGCAGAAAAAGAATGAATAAGCAACATATAGATTCTGCCACGGCAGAAAGCACACACTTAGGACAGCACAGGGAAGTCAGGGCATGGGAGAGCAAGATATCCCTTCCAAACCCTCCAACCACCCTGACTACACCACGGACCACAGGAATGCATGAGACAGTCTACAGCAGGGGTGGTGAACTTGTAGCACTGTTGTTTTTTAAAAAGCATTAAGTCTATGGGTAAAATTTAGATATATATATAATGATCACTTCACTGTATGGAATTTGTACCTGTACATGATATGTCTTTTTATTTTTTGTCCCATTTCCCTCCTTTTCTATATCCTTCTTCCCCTTATTCACAGAAGTTGTTTCCATTTTCTCTTTCCTCTTCTTTCCTACTCTTTCCTCCCTTTTCCCTCTTCCCATTTGAACATTTTCTTCCTATTTCATATCTACTACACGTTTTGATATCTCTTCTTTATATGGCTGCATAGTACTACACTGGGTAGAAAAAAAACACACCTTCTTTATCCATTCAATGACTGATGGGCATTTGGATTTTGTATCACTGTGATAGGATGCTTTTAATTTTGGGAGGGAGATATTGAAAAAGATAGCAGGGTCAAATGGGACCTCTAGTCCTAGTTTACTGAAGAATTGCCACACTGCATCAGTCTACACTCCCACCAACAGTGGAGAGGGGTTCCTTTCTCCCCAGCTTTTGTTATTCGTTGAATTTTTTTTTTTTTTTTTTTTTTGAGACAAGGTCTCACTTTGTACTTCAGGCTGGCCCTGAGCTCACTATGTAGCCCAGGCAAGCCTCGAACTCAGCAATCCTCCTGCCTCTGCCTCCTGAGTGCTGGGATTACAGGTATAAACCACCACACCCGGCACTGTGGTATGTGGTATTGATGGCTGATGGGCGTGAGTCACCACATCCAGCATTGTATTTGGTTACCAGGATCTAACTCAGGGCCTTGCACTTGCAAGGCAGGCGCTAGAACCAGAGCTAAATCTCTGGCCCTATTCGTTGATTTCTTGATAGCAGCCCCTCTTTCTGGAGTGAGATGGAATCTTAGAGTTATTTTAATTTGCATCTTTCAAATTACCATGATGTTGAACATTTTTTCATATATTTATTTGCTATCTGCACTTCTTCATCTGAGAAGTGTGTATTCATCTGAGATGCCCATTTTTGGATTACCTTTAAATTTGGGGATTTTGTTTTTTCAGTTCTTTCTGTATTCTAAATATAGCCCTTTGGTCTAAGGAACAACTGGCAAAATTTTTTCCCACACCGTGGATTGTCTCTTCTTTCTGTTGGCGGTTCCTCTTGCTATGCAAAAGCTTTTTAGTAAGATGAGGTCCCAGTTGTTGATCCTTTGTAATATTTCTTATGCAATCAAGGTTTTGTTCATGAAATTTTTTGTCTCTACCTATGTCTTCAAGACTTCCACCTGTATGCTCTTCTAGCAGATTTAGTGTTTCTGTTTTAATATTTAGATCTTTGAGCCATTTTGATTTTAGTTTAGTGCATGGTGAGGGAAGGAAAAGGATCTAGTTAGTCTCGGGAAACTGGAAAGCTAGTTTTTTCATCACCATTTATTAAAGAAGTTATCCTCACTGGGTGTGGTGGCTCACACCTGTAATCCCAGCACTCGGGAGGCAGAGGCAGGAGGATTGCTGAGTTCGAGGCTTGCCTGGGCTACATAGTGAGCTCAGAGCCAGCCTGAACTACAAAAGCGAGACCCTGTCTCAAAAAAAAAAAAAAGAAGTTATCTTCTAGCAAAAGTGTTTGGCTCCTTTGTCAAAGATGAAGTAGCTGAGCGTGTTTGAAGTTGTTTTTGCATCTTCTACTACTGTTCCACTGATCACTGGGTGTTTTTTGTTTTGTTTTTCTAGCCAATACCATGCTACTTTTACCACAATTACTGTATTATAATTTCAAGACAGGAATTGTGATACCCCCTGCCTTGTCTTTGTTGTCAAGAATAATTTTTGTTTTTTGGTTCCCAATGAATTTTAGGAACATTTTCTCTAGTTCTGTGAGTTATACTATCGTATTTTGATTGGGATTGCCTTAAATCTGTATAACAATTTTGGGACCATGGCCATTTTTACTATGTTGGCTCTTCCTACCCACAAGCAAAGATACCTTTCCATTTTCTGATATCCTCTTCAACTGCCTTTTTCAGAGTATTGTAGTTTTATGTGTTTATTTGTGACAAAAGATGTTAATTATGATTTGTTCTTTCTAAACTAACACTTCCAATATTCTGGTTTAATTGCAGTGTTGACACTTAGCAATACATAAATGGGTTCTGGGTTGCAGTTTGGATACTCATCTCTAAAAGACTTGCCCATACTGATCTAGATAGAATATAAAGAGAAATGGAAAAAGTAAGTCTCAACCTCTATATGGGTCTCATCATCTCAGTCTACATTTCATTTCAGGAAATACAACATTTACAGGGCACATTCATCAGCTCAGCACTGTAGTTAGGATATCTATAACTTCAATGACAATACCAAGTTGCATGTATATGCATTCACATCACAGAGAACAGGAAAATTATGACAAGACTAAATTGGTCCGCCTATAGTGTAAGAATTTACTCATGGGATCTCTTATAGATTCTGAGGCAATACAAATGAGTTCCATCATATGCAGCATAAAACTAAGACAGAGTAACTCATCTAACATATTTATCACAGCAAATGTGAATGTACATATCATTTCTGAAGTGTACATGTAAAAATAGTTAAGATGAGCTGGGCAGGGTAGCTCATACTTGTAATCTTAGCTCTTCAGAAGACTAAGGAAGGAGGGTGGAGAGTTCAAGTCCAGAATATCAGAAAATCTTCAGAAAGAGAAGCTGAAAAGTCTTTCTTATAAAATCAAGAACAAGACAAAGATGTTTGTCACCACCGCTGCTCTTATAGTTCTTGAAACACTATCAGAGCAATTAGGTAAGAGAAAGAAAGGGACATGAATAGGAAAGGAAGAGGTTAAATTGTTATTTGCAGGTAACATGATCCTCTATATAGAAGACTCAAAAAATTCCACTATAAGAATCCAGAATAGCCACATTCAGTAGCACGGTAGGACAAAGTCAACATACAAAACTCAGTAGCATTCCTGTACACAAATAATAAACTCACTGAGAAAGAAATTAGGGAAACAGTACCTTTCACAACAGCATCAATAAAAATTAGTTAGGAGGAATTAATCTAACCAAGGAAGTGAAAGATCTTCACAACAAAAATTAGAGAACTCTGAAAAAGAAGACTGAAGAGGATATGAGAAAATGGATCTTACTTCTGAATAAGCAGAAGAGATGCTCAGAAAGGCAATACTTCCAAAACTGATATCAAATCAAAATTCCTCACAGGTCTAGAAAAAACAATCCTAGAATTCAAACTGAACCAGAAGATACATACAGTAGCAAAAGGATTCATGAGCAATAGAATAAGGCAGGAGACATCATGATCCTGATCTTCAAGTCATATTACACAGTGATAGTAAACAATAGTATGGTATTTATAGAAACTAATATGTGAATCAACAGAACAGAGGATGCAGAAACAATCCCAGGTACATTCAGCTAGCTACCTGATCTTTGACAAAAGGCTCAAAAACTCACACTGATAGGAAAACAGTCTCGTTAAGAAATAATGCTGGGTTGGGGCCGGAGATTTAACTCAGTGGTTCCGGTGCCTGCTTCGCAAGCGCAAGGTCCTGAGTTCAATCCCCAGTAACCACATACAATGCAGGGCTGGGAGACTCACACCCACCAGCAATCAAAACCACATACCACAGTGCCAGGCGTGGTGGCTCACGCCTGTAATCCCAGCACTCGGGAGGCATAGACAGGAGGATTGCTAAGTTTGAAGCTTGCCTGGGCTACAGAGTGAGCTCAGGGTTAGCCTGAACTACAAAGCAAGACCCTGTCTCAAAAAAAAAAAAAAAAAAAAATAATAATAATAATAATAATGCTGGGAAAACTGGCTATCCACGTACAGATTAAATGTAGACCCATATCTCTCAGCATGTATTAAATTAAAATCAAAATGGATCAAACAGCTAAATATTTAAATGAATACTTAATTTGCAAGAAAATAAAATAGGTAAAACTTTTGAAGCCTTAAGCATAGGCAAGAATTTTATGAACAGAACTCCAATTGCACAAGAGATAATACCTAGAATCAACAAATGGGTTCATATGGAATTAAAATATAGCCCTGGGCGTGGTGGCTCACGCCTGTAATCCCAGCACTCAGGAGGCAGAAACAGGAGTATTGCTGAGTTTGAGGCTTGCCTGGGCTACATAGTGAGCTCATGGCCAGCCTGAAGTACAAAGCAAGACCCTGTCTCAAAAAAAAAAAAAAAAAAAAATAGCCCTGGGTTCAGCTTTCACAGTAAGAAATAAAGAGTGAGAAAATTCAAGACTGAAGAGACCCATAGTGAAGATATGGTAAACACTCAAAGATGGCCTCTTTACAGAATCTGAAAACTGTACTTATCCTGTAAGGTGATAAAAGTTAAGAAGAGTTAAGAGGAGTTAAGAACTCACAGTTCAAAGCTAAACATTTAGGGAATGGTAGTGCTGTTCACTGAAGGTGGGACTCAAGCAGTGCTTACTATTATGTTAGATTGTCACTTGAATGTTTCCCATGCACATATAAGCTTCTTTACATTCAAACAGGACCCTTCAGTAAGCAAGTCTCAGTACCTCCTCAAAGTGAGGCTGCCACTGACCTCCAACACTTTGTCTCCGTTTTCTCTTGCATTCACTGGGTGTTTCCTGTTCACCTTCTTCAAAGGCTTCCAGTGATGGCGTAGCACAGAGGCCATCTATGCCCAACATAGCTGGTATCTTTTCTAGGATAAAGTCTGGTACACGTCCTAAATAAAAATGGTCAAAAGTAAGCCTATTATTATCCTTCCTTCACTGTCCCCTCCAGAAGTATGCAGCTGATATACAGCTCTCAACATGGAAGTTAGGATTTCCCTCATTTAAACAAATCCTATTACTTAATGATGAAACTGTATCTCACCAATGTCTGAGGCATAATCTATAAGAGTCTGTACTACTGCAGCCTGTAATCGTAGCTTTTTTTCCATGTTAGCAGACATCTTTTCATGTCTTTCACTTGTGTGAAGAAGATTTGGTGCAAATATTACTGCAAGATTGCTGCTATCCATCTTATTCTTATTGGACCTTAAATGAAGTAAAAGATGTTCTTAGATGGAGAAAAGGTAAAAGTACAGAAAGTTAAGATAACATGTTAAGCACATTTGAAGACCTCATAATCTGAGTCAAACACCAGTCATAACATCAAAACATAGTGGGAAGACTGTTCAGTGGTAAAGACTGATTTACATACCACATGGAAGCCTGTGGGTTCAATTGCCAGCACCACAAATCAAACACAGAAAAATAAGAGAACCAAAACATATAGTCTCCTTATAATTAACACAGGCCATAAAAAACCATAATAACCAGAGTTCACATTTTTTCTTCCCGTGCACATTAAACATGTTTATCTGATTTTCAAAGCCACAGATAGAAAATTGAAAAATATTAGAAAATGGCAATGGGTGTAAGCTAGTAGACTGACAGCAGGGAGGTGAAATATTTAAAACGTAAAACACAAATATTTTTAAAAACACCATAATCAGAAGTCATTCTATACCCAGGGCACACGGCATCTTGTAAATACTAAGTCATTAAGAAAAAAAAAAAAGGAAGAAAAGAAATTGTGTTCTCTGGGGTATACTTTTTTGAAGAAAAATTTCCATTTAAAAAGACACTTTTTGTTTATCTACAATGATGAATATTTAGGTAGTCCAGAAGCAGTTAAAATGTCACTTTTCAAAGACTTTCAGTTACCACTTACCTAAGAGAAACATTCCTGAGGAAGTTAAAGAAATATCTTAATATATCAACTGTTGGATCAGTCATAAGGCATGACAGTAACATTGTTGCTGTGTTCCTCTCCTCTGATCCTAACTGCTGAGCTTTGAAAAGTGCTTCATGCAAATCAGCTGGGAGAATGGGCTCTGGCAGTTCCCTGAAAAACTGCTTTAGAAGCCCTGCAATGTCGCAAGGAAGTGCAGAAGACAAGCCACCTTCACCATTATCCAGTTTATTCTGAAACAAATATAATACACGTGAGGACTTCCATGGCTTCAGAATTTATTGCAAATAGAGTAATCTTTAGTATTATTAAAGATCTTTCATAAACTCTTAGCTCTTGTTTTAACAGCTATTACTTTTCTGTAGCAAAATAAAAATTTTCATTCCTTATAGTACATTGTAAAGGCCATGATTTTTGATTTTACACTGTACACTGTTTAAACATTACATAAACAATACACAATGTCTTGTCAAAAAAATTCTTCTACCAGAAAAAAAAATTCCCAGTTCAGTTTGTTAATTATGTTCCAGATATTTCAATAATTAAAAAAAACAGAAAATGATACAGTGAAAAATTATAGTTCAATATGCTTACCTTTAGTGCCCTTAAGCGAGTAACAGATCCTGATTTCCTAAAAAGCCCTTCAGTATGAATATGCTCTTCTAAAGATGTACAAGCATCCACAAGAAAGCTAAAAGAGAAGATACACACTTCACCAAATCCTATTCTCCTTTCAAAATACACAAAGACCACATACCAGCTCTTTCAGTTCTAATGTCATACATCCCTTTAATCTTTGCGATATAGAGCTTGTAATTATCTACACTGCTCCTTTGAAATTCTTCTTCAAGGGCATCTTTTTACTCAGCCAATTTCAATGTGCCCACTCAGTTTTACATTCTTTTCACGCCTATTCCATTTCTGTTTGCTTTCAAAAAGTAACATCTGGCTTATTGACTGCCTCGTGTCCACTCACCAGTCCCTGCTCACCCTTTCCCAGGTGGACTCTCACCCTCATCACTCCAAACAACTCCCAATCAATACCATCACAGACAAGACCAGCTTTGCCTCGCCAAAGCCACAGCCAGTTGTGTCTTGCCTGACACATCAGCGTTTGACATACCTAACTACTTCCCTGCTCAAAATACTCTGCCACTCTCCTAGGTTTCCTTCCATCCCTCTCTCAAACTCCTTTTCTGGTTCTTCCTCTTGATAGTGAAATTACCCAGGCTTTTGTCCAAGGCCACCTTACTTTATCTTTCATCTCTCCCTGAGTTATCTTGTACAGCAGACACAACTTTAAATATGTCATCTACTACACATGATCAAAAATAATACAAGTTTTTCTTACCCAAACCTCATCCTTCAGATGAGATCCGAAGCCTTGAAGTTAGGATAGCCAGAGACAATTTCTCCTTCAGAACAGAAAGAGATATACCCCAATCCTTTCAATCGCTTTCTTCTTAAGCATTGTGTGCTCAATTTCTTTACTTTGAGCAATAATCTCAATCCATATTAGCCTTAGATACTTAATCAACAACTGGTACCAACAAACTTGAGTATACTCCAGCTACAACAGTTGCAGTGGAAGAGGAGGAATGTCAACCCAATTTACAAAGGGTAACTGATGGCTGGATTTTTGGTTTGGCTTTTGGGTTTGGTTTTTGAATGAAGTCAAAAAATTATACCAAAGAATTAGACATTATTCTACGTATATGACTTTGCAACTCCAAATGATGGAAACTACTGTAGGTTTTTTTTTTTTTTTTTTTTTTTTTGAGACAGGGTCTCGCTTTGTAGTTCAGGCTGGCTCTGAGCTCACTATGGAGCCTAGGCAAGCCTCGAACTCGGCAATCCTCCTGTCTCTGCCTCCCAAGTGCTGGGATTAAAGGCGTGAGCCACCACGCCCAGCCTACTGTAGGTTTTTATTACAGGAAAACCAGCCATTCATAAGTCACATCAAAAGGAAACCATTAAGTGGTTATCTTAGAAAAGCTGTGAATCTAACCCTAAGGTGAATGGAGGAAAGCCACAGGTAGGAAGCAAGGTATTTAATAAGCACATCTGGGTGATTCGTCACTTAAAAGGTACATTATTGGACTACAGAAGACAAAAGGAGCCCTACTTTGTACAGAGGGAACATAAACTGAGAGAAAATAGACTCTTTATGTACATTTTACAGTTATGAAGACATTAACTTCCTCAGTAATTGCTGATGCAGTTAGTCAAAGTTACTCACAATAAGTAAGTGGCATAGTAAAGTTAAAGCATTAATATGATACTGTACACTATTCACAAATACTCTTAGGCAAAATATTCTTTACCCAACGTTTCTTGAAAAATATCAAAATTATTACTGAATTAGGGCCAGAGATTTAGCTCAGAGGTTCAGGTGCCTGCCGCACGCCCACCAGCAATCAGCACATTCCACAGTGCTGGGCGTGGTGGCTCACACCTGTAATCCCAGCACTTGGGAGGCAGAGACAGGAGGATTGCTGAGTTCGAGGCTTGCCTGGGCTACATAGTGAGCTCAGGGCCAGCCTGAACTACAAAGTGAGATTCTGTCTCAAAAAAAAAAAATTATTACTGAATTAGTAATTTTGTTTTGTTTTTCCTTTCAGAGACAAGGTCTTGTGTAGTTCAGACTAATCTTGCCCAGGTTGGCCAAGAATTCACAGCAATCCTCCTGACTCAGCTACCTGAGTGCTGGAATTACAGGTGTGTCTCACTATGTCAAATTATAATTTAGTACAATATTTAATCGGAGGTGTAGTGGAAAAAAGTGCTAGGGAATTGAAAACTCCAAGTTAAAACAAAAATAGTTTTCTAACATGTACTTATTACTGGACCTTAAAAGTCCGTCCTGAAAATTAGCAAATTACACATTCAAATTCTCATCTTTACACTAGCTAGTATGAAAAACAAAATCAATTGGTTTGAAATACGAGGTACATCAAGCTGTTTATTTTTAAATCCTCTAAAACCAGTTTGAACTATTTAGTCTTCAATTCAAATTGTGCTTACCTTGGAATGTGTCCATACTCTGGTACAACACAGTTGGGCAATGCATGAAAAGGTACTCCAAATATTTTACCCTAAAACAACAAACTTAGTTATTCTAACAGAAATATAAGACGTAAAATAAATTTTCTTAAACATTGAGCAAATTAAAAACCCAAGAATAGGAAAATCAGAAATAAACTAAAGCTTTCAGTCAAAATAAAATAATTATTTCAAATGCATCTGGTAACAAATAACTACTATATTATTAGACATTCTGCTAACAGTTGGGTATACAAGAGTGGCCAAGATACAGCCACTGTCCTCAAAATATTTAGTGAACTGTTTCCAATGACTATGGAAAATCAATTCAGATGAGATTAATAAGTTCATAAACAGAATTTGGCCTAAACATTAACATTGCCCAAACTACTACAGGTTCTTCCGGTGTTTTGTTATAATTTCCTTTAGCCATCTTATAAATACTAACTTACACACACATGGCTTAGCCAGTTGATAAAAGTCATACCTGCCACTCACTATTTCTCCAAATACAACAGTAATGACTATTATTATATCTGACATCTTTTCCACAATGCTAAATAAGGGTGTTTTTCAAACTATGTCCCAAGGCACACAAGGCAAATACTTGTCAATTTAATCACCTTAAAATTCACATTTAAAAATACGAAGGGTCACAAGAGTAAGCATCTGTGTTAACTGGAGAGGTCTTGGATAATCAGATACAAACAATCTGCCACTTTTTATACCTGCATTTGAACTTCTAAAAAACATGTGACCGATTATAAAAACGGTGGCTTAGTCCTGGATTCGATCTTCAGCACCACAAAGTCACTAAACAAGCAGTATCTAGGGACATTTTTGATTGATGTAAGATGCTACTGGCAGCTGATGAGTTGAAGCCAGAAGCTATTCAACATCCTACAGTTCACAGAACCCCTCCCCCCTCAACACAGAGCTCCGAAATTTCAATCATACTAAGCTAGGAAAATTCTGCAATTTTCTCTCAATTACCAAAAGTTCCTGAAAAGAAACAAGAATATTACTGTTTAAGTAAAAGGTGATCACATGATCGAATTAGACACGCCTAACCATATTTCTTTTCGATCCACAGGGGAATCACACATTCTAGCACGGCACAGTAATAGGTGATGGTACTGGCGTAATGTCCGCCTTTGACCTCGATTCCCTTTCCCGAGAACTCACCCCTATTTCCGTGGCTGCTGTTTCACGTTTCCTGCGATCACACTGCCCGCGGCCACACTTGACCTTAATGCCATAGACAGCCCGGAGGTGCTGCAACAAGGCCAGTCTAACGAGCCTCTGATCCCACATCCCGGTCGTGCCGACCCCTCTCCGGGACAAGATCCGGTTCCTGAGCCTTGTTTGCCACCACGTCTTCCAACTTTCCGACACCGTCGGGTTAAGAGCTCCGCTCCTCTGCCTTCCAGCCAGATCTGGCACTGCCCCGGCCCTGGGCCCCAGCCACTTCCGGGGCTTTCCCTCGACGCTCCGTGCACTTACACTCACCCTCTTCTCCCCAACCTGGGACCCAGCCACGCCTCACTCTTTCACTTACACAAACCTTCTTTTTCTCTCCTAATCCCTTTAGTTGCTTACAGACACCTCTCTTGCCCTCCGATTCTGCCGTTACCTTGCACCAACGCCTGCAGCCAGCCTCTCACCACTTCCGATCACTTCCAATGATCCCTTCCCTTCAACCCTCACTCTACCCGCTCCAGTTCTCTCTGAAATGAAAAGAAGACCCCGGTTTCGACCCCACAAGCCCGGCAGGAGCGGCCGGGCCACGCGTCGGGCCCGCGCCGCGCCCCGCCCCGCTCCAGCCGCCGGACCAGCCGGCCGCTCTGGCGCTCTTCCAGTCCCGGTCCCCGCCCGGGCTGGTCGCCGCCGTCGTCCCGTTTCACAGGATGTTCCTTCTCTCCCCCATGAGCCAGCCCGCGGCACCCCGCCCGCACATGCCGCTGCCCTAGAGCCAAGCAGCTCTCCTCATCCCACCGCCCCACCGCCCCACCTCCTCCACACACTCGGCGCTCGCCCGGAACCACCGCAGTCCCAGCCCAGGCTCAAACGGCAGCGCCAAACAGTGCTCCGCACCTGATTGGTCGACTCCGCTTTTCAAAATCAGGCCCCTCGGAGGGTGGCTAGAGGGTGCCTGTCTAGGAAGGTTCGGGCAGAGGAAAACACACAGGTGGGGGTTTGCAAATATTAGAAACGTTTAAAAGTGAATTTCACTTGTTTCTTCCTTGTCATATTTTTTGAAAAAAAAATTGGAGTGTAAATACACTTAAAAATATTTAAGTGTATTTAAACTACTCTTCCAACAATAGGTTCGGGGAAATATGATAGACACCTCATTATCGGTGTTTTTGTTTTGTTTTGTTTTGTTTTGTTTTGTTTTGTTTTGTTTTGTTTTGTTTTGTTTTCGTGGATGAAGCTGAAGGCCTCCCTTTTGGATTAAACCGATTCTACGGAGCGCGAGCTGAGACAATCAGAGGATTTACAAACACCGGTTCTGGCAAAATTAATTTACCACCGTGGGAGAGAATTTAAACTGAATCGATTGCATCTTATTTCGGAATTGATGGCAATTTTTACGTCTTACTGTATACGTAGTCAAATCTAGTGTAGGAATGCGAAGTCTGGGAAATATTCGTTGGAGTGGGTTTAGAAAATTGGAAGAGTTCTTCCTATCCCCTCTGCTGAAACGTTGGTCTTCTGGTTGAGCTGTGGCACTCTGCACGCTGCCGGACTCCTGTTCGGTGGTTGCTTTACCTTACTAAAGACCGGGAATGCTATCATGATGTTCTGCTTTCTAGAAATCCTTTGAGAGTAGGAAATTTGGATTCATTCATGCATGCCTGCATGCATGTGTCTTGCGTTATTCTGCAGGTTGGCCTTAACTCATAGTAACCTTCCTGCCTCAGCCTCCCAGTGCTGGGATTACAGGCATAAACCACCACGCCAGGCACTCAATTTTAATAGTCAATATATTTAACTTTACTGCCTTCCCATTCAGCTCATGCAGACCTCTTAAGATCAGCTAGAGAACTTTGCCTACTGTATTGCTGTATCCGTTCCCATTGACTATTATGGGGCTAAAATGTGTGTTTGGTCAAGAAATTAATTTAAGTAGATGTTCTCTTAGAATCATTTTATTTCTTTTGGAGTTCAAGTTCTACCTTTCTTTATTCTACTGTTCTCAGCCTAAGGAAACCTCTGAGCGAAGAGATAAGAACACATTGAAAGATGAACATTTTACTTTTGAAATTGATTATTGAGCACCTGTCATGTAGTGTAGGATGATGAGGAAAAGCCCAGTTTCAGACCTCAAAGGGAAAAGGAATTTGGGACCCTTAGTAGAAAGAATGCACTGGGAAAACTGATTGGATCATAGTCTATTAAATTTCACTTGATGAGGAAGAACAACATGTCAATGATTAACTGAAGAATCAGTAAACTTGTCAGAGGGTAAGGTGAAGGAGAGGAAAGGGGGAACAAGAAATAAACGTTAAACTATGTCGTGTACCTGAACCAACTCCCCAAATCACTTTTTTATTGCAAACATGCGCTGATACAAATTTTCAAGTAATTTTTTAAGTGAATGTAAAATGGATGGGTGGAAGTGGCATTCAGAATGCAAAGGTCCACAGAAAAGACCAACTTTTTTTTTTTTTTTTTTTTTTTTGAGACAGGATCTCACTTTGTAGTTCAGGCTGGCCCTGAGCTCACTATGCAGCCCAGGCAAGCCTGAAACTCAGCAATCCTCCTGTCTCTGCCTCCCGAGTGCTGGGATTACAGGCGTGAGCCACCACGCCCAGCAAAGACCAACTTTTTACAAGAAATAGTGCAACTGAGATAAAACCGAACCTATTCCTTTCCTTTCTTGCTTTCTTCAGACATAACCTCAAAACTAATTTGTTATCTTTAGCCTTAACTATCCTCCAAACTGCACATTATGCTGGATTTGCAGATGGCTCAGAATTGCTTAAAGACTCATGTTCTATCTTATATATTAAGTACCTTTCTAAAAGTTCAAATACTTTTTTACAGCTGTGCTTCCTGATTTGTATTTTTGTCTGCTTTCTCCTGATGAAAATACTGGTTCTTAACCTAATGACTTCAAAGACTATAAACATGTGCCATAAACATGTGCTAGGACTAATATCAACAAGAATGAAGATGAGGGAAAGGAAATTAAAGGAGAAGGGTGGGGGAGGGAAAGGATAGAGGATTAACAAAAGTTGTATTATGTACGTGTACCTACTCCTCTAGATAATTATAAACTGCATGCATTGCAAACATGTACTAATAAAAAGAAAATATTGGTTTTCATTGAGAAAATATTTCTCAATGAAACTGTTTCTGTGCTTTATGCATATGCATATATGTGTATGTAAAAAATAGTAATGAAGAGTAATTTAAACCACAGTAGCATTATGAACCTTGCTAACATATGGCTGATGAATGATTTTTTTTTTTTTTTGTGGTACCAGGGATTGAACTCCGGCCCTTGTGCTTCCAAAGTAGGTGCAGTACCACTTGAGCTAAATCCCCAGCCCACATGAATAATTTTTTTAATGTCCTGCTTTTTTTCTTTACCTGTATTACCCTAGGAATATTTAGCCACAATTCTATGTTTTAAATAAATTGGACATAATTCTGGGTGGAGGCACTATAGCTTATTCATCTTATGTTGGCTATTTCTAGTCTTTTACTATTTCAAAAGAATTATTGAGCATATATAATGTACTTTTGCCAATACATCTTTAACATACATTTCTACAAATGAGATTGCAAAGTCAAAGGATAAAAGAACATGTCATTTTGTTTAATAGTGCTAAATTCTCCTTCATAAGACTTCTGCAATTTTTGTATTCATCCCAGCAATATTTGAGAGGTCCTGTTTCCCTACAGTGCTTCCAGTATCGGGGATGGGCAAACTCTTGTTAGATTGTTGCTGATTTTTTTTTCAGTACCAGAGATGGAATTAAATGATTGAACTTTGGCCCATGTGCTTCCAAGATAGGTGTGGTACCACTTCAGCTAAATCCTTGCCCTATTGCTGATTTGCTTAGTGGAAAATTATATTTCAATACAGTTTAACATTTGTCTTTTTATGATTGAGGTGTAGCAGTTTTCAAGTGGTACATGCATGCAATAAAGTATCATGAAGTTGATAAGAAATATGGTATATATACAGTTATGAAATAAAGTGGAAAAACCAAAGTACAGAAGAATGTGTAGTGTGTTACCTTTAGTATAAGAAGGATGATAAATGCATATATACTTGCTTATATTTTCAAAGATGAAGTGGGAGGTAAGCCAAAATCTAATAAAAATGATAATTAAGGGAAGATAAAGAACAGGGGAAGGAGAGGATGATATGCAAGCTAGAATTCTCTGAATATATCTTGTTTTATTTGCCCTTGAGTCCTATAATGTTTAACATACTTAAAATACAAAATAAAATGTCAAGTCACTCCTTAAGTGGAAAAACTGAAATATATGAATAAATCTTTTCATTTGTTTAAGGGCTATTTGCATTTTTAAATTTTATGTAAAAGTGGCTTCTTTTTTTAAAAAATAGGGAGACATTTTATATTTTAGTCCTTGTGATATAAGTTGCCATGTTTTTTATTTGGTTTTCTTTCCTTTGTTTAAATTGTAATCAATCTGGTTCCTTAATGCTTCTGGATTCTGATCACAGATAGAATTTTTTTTTGCACTCATGTTATAAAGGAATTCACTCAACTGGATGTTTCTACTGGCTTTTTTTATACTGATATTTGTAGTACTGTTGTGTTTCATTTTATGTCATTTTTTATTAGGATCTCTTTAGACTTATCCAGTATAGAAAGTAAAGAATGAACACAATTTTTATCTTTTTTCCATGTGGTTCTCCAGGACTAGACATGCTTACTTTATCTCAGTTCGACAGAAAACTACATCTACTTCTAAAAGCAGCCAAACACTGCTAGTGAAGCCCTGCACAGAGTTTCTTAGATAGCAAAAGGCAAAAATCATCTTTCAGTACAGTATTAGGGCTTATTTTGAGTGCCATTAGGGGGCACACATCGCTTTCTTTAGATAGTATCTCCCCAGTGTTTTCTGTGATTCTGGGAAAAAAGTACTTGCCAAAGACCTCCCTGAATGGTTTGTTTGCTTGTTTGTTCATTTGTTTGTTTGTTTGTTGCATCCCTGCCTAAATGATTTGTGCAGCTGTCAAATTAGGTCCAGAGTTTTTCCTTTACGAAGCCTGTTATGACTTGTGTATTAAGGACCGCCCCCCCCCCCAAGCCTCACACATTCACAGGAGCAGCTTTTGGAAGTGGCTAGATTTAGGGTATGTGAATATGGATTAAGGGTGTGAAGTAGCTAAACTAGTCCACAGATTGGCTTAGCTTAGTTCTGTGTGTGTGAATAATGAGGAGGCCCACCCCAGGTGTAGATGGTACCATCTGGTAGGATTGTAACCTGGATGGGATAAAAGAAAAAAGGAAGATGCTGCTGTTTGCTGCCTTCTGCCTACCACACCATGAGCTATTTCTTCTCTGTGAAGCCTCTCTGCCTTGCTGCCCTCCCTACCTTGCAACCAGCCAACTCTGGATGTTCCATTTCCAGAGCTTCCTTTGGGATTGGCTGAGGCTCATGTGGTAAGTTGTACAGTCAGCCTCTCAGTCTTTCCAACCCAATTGTTTTATGCCTTTCCTTGTCTTCCTCCGAGAGCTCTAGCCACATCTCCATCTCAGTTTATTTTCTAGGCTTCCAAGTTAAGCTATAGGGTCAATGGTTTTCTCTAAACAGTGCTGCAGACTAGAACTTTTCTGCTAAAATATGATCCTTCAGCCAGCAGCATTGCATCTCCCCAAACTAGAAGTGATTCCAACCCTACCCAAACCTCCTGAATCAGACTATGTATTTTATTACACTCCTGGGCAATGTGCCCTGATCTAAGCTCAAAAGGTGATGGCCTGTGATCAAAACTATTTCTTACTTTGGCTTTTTAGGTGGAAAAAATCAATATTGTGCTTCATAACATACAGTTTTTTTTTTTAAAAATGCAGGACATTGAAAGGAGAAGCCTGGTGAGCTAATTAAACCATTTGTCTGTCAGGTCACAGGTGTCTCTTTTTCTCTTCTTCTTGGAAGTGTTCTGATACTAAAAAGCAGGTCAGGACATATGCCAGCTCTGAGATAATGCAATGTCAAACGTGTAGTAATAGCTCCTGGGATTTGAGAGTAAAGCATGATTTGTATGTTTTCTTTTAAAAAGTAATTTCAGTTATTGTCGTGGCACACATCTATAATCCCAGCACTTGGGAGGCTGAGACTAGAGGATTGCTGTGAGTTTGAGGTCATCTTGGGCTACGTAGCAAGTTCAAGCCTGAACTGCATAGTGAGGCCTGTCTCAAATAAGTTATTTATCTTCTAGAGCAAGAAATCCAAGCTACATTTGTGGAGTAAAGAGAGAGATTAAACCAGAAAACGTAATAAAAACTATACATATACAAAGAATTGATACTTTCTACCTTTTAAGAAATAGTGTAATTGTGTCTTCAACCATACTGCAGGCTTGGTTAGAAAGTACATGAAACATTATCTGTTTATTCACTTAGAAGATGTCCAGTATATAATTTGAGAAAAGGCAATCCATAATATTGTATGTATAATATCATTGCATATATTGTGTGTTTATATGAAAAGAAAAATGCAGCGCTATTAACAGCCGTTATCTTTGAGTGGTAACATAACAAATGATATTTTACATTATTCATTGGCTTTTTTGCTACTACCATCAGAATTTCTTTGAGAAAAATTAGCATACTATTCTGGGTTGAATTATGTCCTCTAAAAAATATATTGAAATCTTAACCCTTAGTATTTCAGGATGTGACCTTTCATGGAAATAAATTCTTTGCAAATATAATTAGTTCTGCTAAATTGAGATCACGCCAGAGCAGGCCAGGCCCTCAATTCAGTATCACTGGTGTCTTTGCTATGATGCAGATCTCAAATGTCTCCCCTAAGCCTGTGGGTGAAAAAGGCTTGGCCGCCAGCATGCAGTGCTTGAGGCACCAGCTCCTCCCCCCCACCCCCCCACCCCCCGTCTCCTGCCCCTTGATCTCCATGAGGTGAGCCAATCTCCACGCGCTCCTGCCATGACTACTCTGTCATAATTGGCCCAAAGCACAGAGGCACCTAAATGTGGCCCAAAGCCTCGGGAACCATGAGCCAGGACACATCTTTGCTTCCACAGAAGTTGATTATCTTAACTACTTTGTCACATGAGTGAAAGCTTACCGCAAACTCCTTGAGAGAAAAGGAGAGGAGACACTGATGGTGAGCACCACATGATGGCAGAGAAAGAGATTTGAAGTGTAGCATCTACTGGTGGTCAGAGAACAGGAAGTAACAACCAGGACCTCTGAAGACAAACCTCTTCAGGGAGACTGCTCCTGCCAGCACTTTGATTTTATACTTGTAGGTTTGTTATTATCTGGTGATTTTTTTATACTGAGAATTGAACTGAGGCCCTTCTCAGAGAACTATATACTTAGCCCTTTTAAAATTTCTAGAGAAGGTATTGCTGAGTTGCCCAGGCTGAGTCCAAATGTAAGATCCTCCTGCCTCAGCTTCCCAAAGTACTAGAATTACAAGGTATACCGCTATGCCTGTCTTTGGAATTCTTATTTTCAGAACCATGGAAAAACAGAATAAATGGCTGTTGTAAGCTATGCAATTTGCAGTAATTTTTTATGGTAGCCCTAAGTAACTAATATAAACATGTTACTTTACAGTGATTACAAAATAAAGTTATTTCCATCTAGAAAGTTATTTCCACTTGAAATTAAATGGAGGCACTATGAAGGAAGATATACTCAGTGGCTGGTCTGGTGAGGCTTCTAGAAAGCCCTACCTCAAAGTTCTGAGGCTCACTGCTAGAGCTGATGGCAGGAGCAGCAGCTCCTATGTACTCTCCTCTCCACGCCGTCCCACTCCCTCGAGCAGGCAGGGGTTGGAGTCATGCTCATTTTCCAGCACCTTGAGCAAAGTTCTTGGAGAATCTTTTTTGTGTGAATGAAGAGTTCATGTTAACAAGAAAATCTTTGGCATCACTTTTTTTTTTTTTTTTTTTTTTTTTTTTTTTTTTTTTTTTTTTTTTTTTTTTTTTTTTTTTTTTTTTTTTTTTTTTTTTTTTTTTTTTTTTTTTTGCTTTTTGGAGACAGGGTCTTGCTTTGTAGTTCAGGCTGGCCCTGAGCTCACTATGGTGCCCAGGCAAGCTGCCACGAACTCAGCAATCCTTCTGTCTCTGCCTCCCGAGTGCTGGGATTACAGGCGTGAGCCACCACGCCCAGCATTATATGTGGTAACCGGGGATTGAACTCAGGTCCTTATGCTTGCGAGGCAGGTGCCGGAACCACTGAGCTAACCCTCCGGCCCTGGCATCACTTTTTGACAATAAGCAAATGTATGAAAGTGCAAAACAAAGCCCAAAAACCCATCTTGATGATGCAAACTAGAAGATTCCACATTTGAGATTGGAGAAAGTAGGAGAACCTACACACCAATGTATATATGTGCATTGACTCCAGATCCCTAGTCCTGAAAGGTGTTACAAAGATCACTGTCAAATAATGTGGAGTTGTAAAGTTTTCTTGGTTTAGTATCTTTTTTTTTTTTTTTTTTGGACCCAAGGTTTCACTTTATAGTTCAGGCTGGCCCTGAGCTCACTATGTAGCCCAAGCAAGCCTGGAACTCAGCAATCATCCTGCTTCTGCCTCCCTGGTGCTGGGATGACAGCTGTAAACCACCACACCCGGCACTGTGGTGTGTGGTACTGATTGCCGGTGGGCGTGAGTCACCATGCCCGGTATTGTTGTACCTGGTTACCAGGGATAGAACCAGCAAATTTGCACTTGCTAGGCAGGCACCGGAAACACTGAGCTAAATCTTGGGCCCATTGGTTTAGTATCTTTAGAGACCTTCAATACTACTTAATTTAATACTACTTAAGGACAACTGTGCCTTGGGACTTACAAAACTTGTAGGAATGAGTGCACACTTCTTAGTATTTGATGGCTGAATTTTTTCTGTAATTATTTCAAAGCACCCTGGTGGTTGGTGCTTGGGGACTGAGCTTTGGTGTGCTCTGTGTCACACTCATACACATGCTCAGATTACCTTTCAGGGCTGCTCCTCTGGGATTTATTGGGGTCCACTGTCTCTACAATTGATTCACTTTGTGCCACCAGGATTAATCTCAGGCTTCTGTGGTGTCTCAGCTGTAAGGAACTTACACTTAATGGTACGTCCTAGGTTTGTTCATCAAAAGAAAGAGAAGACAGCCAGCATTTAAGAGGAAGAGGCAAGAGGATCCCGAGCTTGAGGCTAGTTTGTCTGGCTGCACAGTGACTTTGAGGCCAGTTGGAGATACATAGCGAGACCTTGTCTGAAAAGAGGGAGAATTGGATAAAATAGGAATGAGGGAAATAATAGTTTGAGATCATTGTAATTCATTCAGTGACAGACATTTCACCAATCCAAAATGTCCCTGGAAGTTATTGCTTGACCTTTGCATGAAAAGGCAAAGAAAGAGAATTTTATCCACTCTCAAGGACGGAGTAGGTGTGATCTAGGGTGATATGGAGTGAGGTCCCACAGGAAGCAGATGCTAAAGTGTGAGGAGATGATTAGATATGTCAGAAAGCTGTGAAGGACATACTAAAGGAAGCAGGAGCCACCAGGGACAGACTTTAGACCAGAATGTGATTCAGATACCTATGCAATGGCGTGGGCCATGAGGAGACGAAGAATTTCAAAGGAAGAACCTCCACATATAGCACAACTTCAAGACTATTTGGAGAGGTTGATGGGAAGTTGCATACACAAACTAACACATCCAAGGAGCCCTGGATTCTACAGGAGTGGGTCAGCACTAGTCACCTTTAGTCACTGTCTGGGAGCAGAGCAGGGTGCACACAGGGGGAGATGCAGAAGGCCTTTGGCTGGGGCTGTCAGTCAGCTATAGTCCCTGCTCTAGGAAGCCCGAGTGGTGCGTTTTTAAGACCATCATGAAAAGGGGTCACATGATATGGGTCAGAGTGTGAGTTTTAATACTTAATTATGGACGGAGTGTCAAATTCATCATACGTGAAACGGAAAGTGTGAAGGAATCCACGCCGAAGGATTGTTTTGAATCTACCTCAACTCAAGTCATGTTCTTATCCCTTTGCCTGGGATATCAAAGACCCTAATAAACGTGAACTATTTTTATTGCAGAAGCTTACAGCTGGTACAAAGTTAGAAGTCTCAGCCTTCAGGGAATTTTGACAGCTAGATGAATCTCTGAAAGGTGGGAGCTTTACTATCTATTCGGTATTATGCTGAAAATCCTCCAAAAGATTTCATGTGTGATCCTTTCTCCCTGCTTCTCAGAATGGAAAAGACCTCAGCTGAACTTTACCTACAGATGCTAATACCAGGGAAAAAGACAACATTCCCGTTCTAAAGTTCTGTGGCCAATGTGGGCCCCCCATTTGCAAGTTTCCCCTGAAGAGTTTAGAGTGTTTGTTTATTCTCTGTGTGTCCTGGGAATGTCAACAACTCTGTAAACAGAAGAGACCTCTAGAAAATTACAGAATTTTGAAAAGGTCATCACAGTAAAGCACATCACTGTAATCCACAAGATGTATGAGGTGCTAAAGTCTTAATGCCTTGACTTTTGATCAGAATTTATAGGTGATAAGAAGAATGAACTAGCTCAGAACATTTTTATGACCCAAGTTAAATCAAAGGTGGATTCACTTAACCCTGCCAGCAGTTTTAGTGCTTTTAACTGCCTTTTGTGTTCATAGAAGCCTGTGTCTCTGTAGGACTCAATGACGTAGGGAGTTGTTTCCTTGAAGACTCAAGGAAAGATAAGATATGGGTAGTAATAGAACTAATTAGTGAGACATTTTCATACATTTGAATGTAGTCTGACTCAGGTAAAGTGATAGGTAAGGTAATGCTGACGTTTTCTCAGGGATACTAGACACCTGATCTTGGTCTTGGATGTTGACTGGCTCCAATGACTATGTAATAGACACAGCTGTGGAAAAGTTCTGTTGCTGTGCACCACATGCCAAATAGAAGTGATTGTTAATTAAAGATTAGCACAGCTAAGAAAGGACATGAACAGAAACACGGGGGGTGTGATTTTAAAAATACGGTGAATATTTTCATTAAATTAAAAATATTACACTAAAAGACACATCACCATTAATCCCTCAGTTGAAACACACTGATCTCATCATTCTCGTCACTCTCTGAGGAAGTTCTGGGAATTCTCTTTCTTGTACTTAGTAGAGCTTTTGTGGCTGCCTTGATATCCAGAACTGATTCAGAGGGTTTACATTTCGTGGTCACATCAACTTTGAGGAACAGCTAGAAGTCATGTGGTGCCTGACCCAGTGAGCAAGGTGGGTGAAGGCACACCGGAAAGTTTTATCTAACAGAAGTTGCTACACCCAAAACGATGTGTGACACAGGGCATTGTCATGATGGAGGATGAACTCATTTGCCTATTTCTTAGGTTGACTTTTACACACGGTGATCTCAAATGTTCTCACAAGTCCTCATCATAATCAGTTCCTTTTAGTGTTTCAAGGTGCAGCTCAGCTCACACAACTCCCTCAGTATAAAAAAAAAACCACAATCAACTTGCTTTTGATGTTGGATTTTGATTGATACATCTTTTTTTCATTGAGAACTCTGAACCTTGATATCAAAATCATAACCATAGACTCCAGTTCCATCCCTCATAAACTAGTATCAACAGCTTGTGTCTTTGGCACTTTTACAGTTTGAAACAAAATTTCATGGTCAATGTGTATTTTGTAAGTCAGCACACCTCTCCATGTAGCTCCCATCTGACTGCATCAAATAAGTCAAAGCTTGTCACACACTGTAAGCTTTGATGTGCTACTTCTCATACTGAAGATCCTCAACTTCCTGTTGGATGGCACTCATTGTATATTTTGATTGCTTTGCATATGAAACTATGTGGATATCTTATATCTATCTTACATTTATAACTATGCACAAGTTGGTTCTAAAGCAACTTTAGGGCTGGATTTAGAAATATTTCTAGGAAATATCCCATAAGAAAAGTTGCCCAGAAAAAAGTATATTCACTCAACTGAAAAAATGATTGGTGTTGTTGTCTAGTCTTTTTTGTAAAAACTTAAATGATGTTGGTGTCTGAGAAGCTACATCAAGAGAAGAGGTAGAAATGGAGCTAGAATTCATTAGCTATAATATGCCAGTCATTAATCATGGCAGCACTCCAATGAAGTAGGTATCATCTCCACTTTACAGACAAGAAAGCTGAAGTTAAACAGGGTGAGAAAATAGTACAAGGTCCCAACCATTAAATGGCAGTGTGAGATTTGTTTTATCTGCCTGTTCCTCGAGGCAATGCTCTGTCTAACACATACATATACACAAGCCATAGCTTTCCTGTGTGAGCGGACCCGGGTGGTGATTTCAGAAGTAGCTTTGATTCAAAACTCATCACTTTTTTATTTCAGGGACAACTGAAAAACTTGCTCTCTAACCATATTTCCTTACTGATCTCTGCGATTTCCAGTTAGGGGCACTGGTTGCATCGTGTTTGGCTTTAACATTTGCATATGAAAATTATCCAGAGAGACAAGATATTTATTACAATAAATGTTCCATGCACTGTTTTCTAAAAGGAGTACTTGACAGTATTAGGTTGTGGGTTTTGTGGAAATAAGAAAAGGGCCGATGAATGAAGTAGAGACAAAGGGATGGCTATGGAGAACAGGTGTGTGAGGGATTTCAGAATTTTACTTCTGCCTGACCATAATGATCTTTCCCACCTTTCAGGAAGAAGTTCTCAATTTTAGAAAGTGCCTACCTATGTGTCTTACTATTCTGAGACATAAATGATATGTGAGAATGCTTTGTAGTGTAAATGGCTTAATATATACTAGATAGAGTGTGATGCTATTTAAACTAAATTAATTGAGCTTTATGGTCAAATTTGCTTTCTCTTCTACAGATCCAGGCTCTGACCACATAGCTGACATAAATGGGGGTGGGGAAGGCAATGAACCCTAGAAAAAAATTATATTTGCCAATGACCTGTTGTCAAAATAATCATAAAAATTTCAAACTGAAAAAAACTCATTTTAAGGAAAGGTTGAATATATTTTTCATTATATTCAATGTTATTTTCTCTTGTGGGTTTAAAAACACACTTGCTAATGCCTAGGAATGTTTTAAAAAAATTAAGACTTATGTTAGCATTTACCAGCAGAGGGCAGTAGAGGAACATAGAACACCGTTCAGTGAGTGTATTTTCTGTGCATGAACAGGGAAGCAAAGTTCTCGAATGTATACTTTTTTATTCTTATTGGCCAGTGAATCCTTGTGGGCACATTAAATTTTATTAACAGCTCTGTCTGTAATAGAGGGCAAACCAACAGCTCTGAGGTCAAACACATTGACTTCTGATCAAAAGTTATAAGAGGAGAAGAATAAACTACTTCTGTCCATTTTTGTGGCCAAGTTTCTCCATTTTAGTTTTAATTTCCTTGTTTCTGGAAACTATAGTGAAATCAGTTTTATGACACTGAAATAGTTTATTTTTTCAGACTTATTTTAAATTTATTCAGGTTGATATTCTAGCAACACATTTTAAAAGCTGCCCTATTTCATTATGGGGTGTTGTTGTTGTTTGTTTGTTAGTTTTTTTTTTTAGATAAAGTCTCCCTATATAGCCTACAGTGGCTTTGAACTCATGACCCTCCTAGGGACCAGGACTGTGGGGCTTACTCTGTGTAACTGTGGATGAAAATTTGACTTTTACAAACCATAACTCAGACATACACAGTGTTATACACAGTGTTTATTTTTAGGTGAAGAGATATTCAGTATATACCAGATGTGTGTGTGTGTGCGCGCACGCGCACGCACACACACACACACAGGACAATCTAGTTATGCTAATATGCTAGTTAATGTTTTAAAATCTCTTTACGTCTTTAGAGAAGTTGACTTTAGAATGTGTGAACCCTTACCTAGAGGGAATAGAGAACATCAGTAACTGTGAACCACTAAGATAATATATGCCAGATTATAGTCACAGAGAAAAGGCCATTGGCTTGGGGGGAACAATCCAGTTGAAGAGACAAAAGAACGTATATTGTATAATGAGATATCTTGTAGGAAAGATGAAGACTCATCACAGACAGAACAGAATTCCAATTTCTAACCAAATTATTCCAACTGCCCCCTTGTATTCATTGAATTCATAATTCTCATGAAGTGGTGAAAAGGGTTTTGGGGCCTTATTAGAAAATTCTACTCTGATATGTCAGATAAGGAAAATACATGTTTAGATTTTATTTCGATAAAATATTCACTATTCAATAATATCTTCGTTGATTTTTCATGCAAGATTTAGAAGTAATAAACTCTTTGCTGTTACAACTATACCATATACATTCTTAACCAGCCTTGTCAGCTTTGAAGTTCTTTAGTTTATATTGGTATATTTCAGTCCCAGATGATCAAGTGGTGATCGAAAGACTTGATATCTTATCCTTTGACACAGATGGTCCCAGAACATGTTGTCAAGGATAAAACAGCCTTGATTTGCTCCTGGTCGAGGTCAGCACACCAGACAATCCAGGAGGTTTGGGACTTTGGGAGCTGGAATATTAACTGGGCTTTGAAGAAAAATGTGAATTAGGTGATTAAAAGTTTTTTTTAAAGAAAAAAAAAAGCAGTCCAGTTGGGAGAGTGTTTAGCAAGTAAGAAGCAAGTATATTAGAAGGTACTTGATAAGTTAAGACTAATTAGAGGGAGTAAGTAGTAGGGGTCACTTGGCCTTCTGGAGCTGAATGGTGCCCTATGAGAAGCATAGAACAGAGATAGTAAATTATGCTGCATATGCCTGGGAGTAATTCTAGTGGTCCTCTCTCTCTCTCTCTCTCTCTCCTCTTAATTAATAAGTGCAGGTATATCAGTTGGCTACAGGAAGTTGTACACCTCAAGTTTGAGGGACAATGCTATGCTAGGTTTTCTTTTTTGTGAAGAATAGCAAATTTATGGGAGAAGGAGAGAGAATGGTGCTAAGTATGGAGTAATATTTTCATTAAAATTATTTCTTGTTTCTGGCCACTTTGGTACATGATGTTAGACAATGCACTACCTGTTTAGCAGCCTTGCAATCCAGGACCCCAGGACCCCTATTTGCATGGAAAAACCCCGAAGATCAATGCCTAGGAGACCTCCAATGTTTTTGACTTGTTCAAATGAGAGATGATTTTTAGCACAGATTTGATTGGCATTCACATAAGAGAGGGGTAGAAATATAGGCAACAGGAGTCATGTTTCTGGTGTTCTAGTAGCAGAGAAAGCTGTTAATCCACTTTCCATCGCTGAGGAGTTAAGGGACTTCTTGTAACATGCAATAAAGAGTAGTTCACTTACACAAGAGAGAGGTGCACATGAGCATCTGTTCTTACCTGCTGCCTTGGAAGAGGAAGGAACCCTCTTTTTGTTCAGTGTTAATGTTTCTAATCATAGTGGTGAGCCCATCTGTCTTTTCCTTTAACAATCTATTGCAATTTTCCTAGCTTTTCTTTCTTTATTGTTTCCTTCTCTCAGCTTATAAAAGTACTCATCTCAGAAAAAAAAGTAAAAAATAGAAACTTCCCTTTAGTTCTTAAGCCAAACCTCCTACTCTCTGTTCTTTTACAAATGCTTTGAAAGAATGTTGCACACTGATGGTTTTCAGTTCCTCGCCATCCTCAGGCCACTGCAGTCTGGGCCTCGTAGTTATCAATCCACTGAAAATGTATTTTCCAAAGTGATAATTACCTGTGGCTCCATTCGGAGTATAGTGTGCCCTCTCACGTCCCTGGCCAATAGAGATCTCTTTCCTTTTGGTCCCCTACTAAACTCTCCCTATGTTGCTTATCCCATAAATGTCGGGTTTCCCCAGGGTTTGCCCTTAGTCTTCTCTTCCCACCCTGCACAGTCTGCCTGAGTAGTGTCAGTCCCCCACAGATCCATTTATTTATCAAAATAAAATCCTCAAAGTTAATCTATGTTATAGTAATGTAAGACAGCCTCTGTCCTTTGCAAGGAAGAATGATATTAATATACATCCATATGTGCATATATAGTATTATATAAGGGTGGAATAAGTTAAAGATTTGTGTTTGTTTGTTTGTTTGTTTTGAGACGGAGTCTCACTTTGTAGTTCAGGCTGGCCCTGAGCTTACTATGTAGCCCAGGCAAGCCTGGAACTCAGCAATCCTCCTGTCTCTGCCTCCCGAGTGCTGGGATTATAGGCGTGAGCCACCACGCCCGGCTAGAGATTTTAATGTAGGAACAGACTCAAAAGACAAGTTGTATTGTGACTCTAGATTTGGATCACAGTGGATGGTGATGGCAGTCAGTGAAGTTAGAAAAGGGGAAAGGCATGCTACAAACAGGATGACAAGATCGAAGAAACTCCAAAGTACATATGAAATATACGAAGAGGTATTTATGGCAAGAGTTGGATTTTAGTTTGAGTGAAATAAGTCAGTCACTAAATAATGACTCCACTTATATGACGACCCTAAAGTATCAACTTAGGGGAAACAAAATAGAATGGTGGTTTCCAGGGTCTGGGGAACAGAGGGAAAGTGGGCGTGCTCTGGTTTTGTGTGGTTCTGGGAACTGAATTCAGGACCTTACACCACTGAGCTATCCAAGCTACATTGAGGTGTTATTTAATGCAGGTAAAAGTTCCAGCTTTGCAAGCTGAAAATATTCTAGAAATTGGGAGTGTAATAATGTGAATATACTTAGCCCTACTGAGCTGTACACAGAAATGTTGAAACTGATGAATTTTTGTTATGTGTTTTTAATCACAATTTAAAAAAACAATAAGAGCACAGCAACCATGAGTTACATTTTTATAGGACATATCTGGCTCGATGTTTTTGTAGATCTCTTATGAACACTTCCTTCTGATAAAAAGGATATATAATATATAAACATGTAATACAGTATACGACAATATGGGTTACAGTTGCTCCTGATTGATGATGCATTTATAGCTCAGTAAAACCATCATCATACTTAAATTCATTAAATGCACCAAACCTATTTTTACAGCTTG
This sequence comes from Thryonomys swinderianus, assembly GCA_004025085.1. Lineage (NCBI taxonomy): Eukaryota > Metazoa > Chordata > Mammalia > Rodentia > Thryonomyidae > Thryonomys > Thryonomys swinderianus. The sequence goes on along the minus strand of PVIC010000867.1, from coordinate 54,054 downwards.
TATATAGTTGTCTCCTGAAAGCCTCATGCTCTGATAGGTGGGAGTTTTGGGACGTGGTTGGATCTGGCCTTTGTGATACTAGATTAAGAGTGTGTGATAACACAATTGGTTTAGCATAGTTCTGGGTATGGATAATGGCAGCCTCTCCCTGGGCGTGGGTGGCACCAATCAACAGGCTTGGATCCTGGATGGAATATAAAGGGACAAAAAGAAGGCAGTCTTGCTGCTTGCTGCCTCCCGCCTGCCTTGCCATAGCCTGTTTCTCCTCTGTTGTCCCTCTGACATGGCGTCCTCCTGCCTTGGAGTCAGCTCACCGTGGACTGAAACCTCTACAAATTATACACTAAATAAACCTGTCCTCTCTTATCTTGTGGATGTCAGGTATTTTATCCAAGCAATAGAGTTAGCTGAGACATCAACTGAACGTCATAATTTGCAGCAGAACACCCCCTAGATTGCAGCTGTTTATGCTTGTGATCACTGGCTGATTGTGAGATCCAGCTTCCTGCTACTGCCCAGCATCTCGAGGGAGTATCAACTGCACATGTTAGCCTGGAAAAAAATATCAAAATTCAAAACTTGAGTGCAGTTTTGACTGGATACATATTATTTTTCACCATCATGAAGTCAAGAAATTGAAAGTTGGATCATCATAAGTCAGGGACTGTCAGTACAATATGGTATGAATAACAAAAATATTTATTTCACGTTTTCAGAAAAAAAATGCTACCTTTCACCATTTTCAGAATGGTTGTGCTTTAAATTTTCCATGTAATAAAATTCAATATTAATAGACATTGGAAAAGTCTTCCTGGAATTTACAATTCCAAAAATATGGCTATCGTGCAATTATTTAGAAAACTCATAGAGTAGTCCAAAGGGTATCCATGAAAATGAACATGTGGGCATGCATAAGCACACATAGGTGCTTATCCTGAGGTTCTTGAAGCAGTCATGACTCAGGTTTTTAAATAAATAACGTTGAGAAAATTAAATAATTCCAGAGAAGGTTTATGCTGAGAAAATGTTTACAAAGAAGTAAGCAGAGCTGGAAATTAAAGTGCCTCTATCAATCTTCTTTGACTTAAAAAGAAAGTTGACATAAAGCCTCCAAATAACAACTACCAGTCATCCAAAAAAAACATCTTGAAGCTCAGTTTGAGTCGATTCTTTGGTCTTTAACAGCAGGAAACAACTCAAATGGTCCCAGATGGGTTTGAGAAATTTCGTTTTTTCTCAACTTTCATGCTTTTATCTCTCCCATGGAAAACGTAAACACCAGGGGTGAAATGGAATCAGGATTCTTCAATGATTCCCTGTCCTAATAAGGCTCAACTTCCCTCATTGAACCTCTGGGGCTACTTCAATATAAAAGCCTCTTAACCACTGAAATGGAGAAGTTGGCGAAGCTGACAAGGAGAGGAACTATGTAAATTGCCACATGCCTAGGGAGGAATAGAAAATCCCTGATATGCTATTCTTCTAGGTCTGTAGCTAGGGGATTTAGCACAATCCCCTACCTGGGCCCTGGGCCCTCCCAACTCTGCAGGAAGTGCATCTTTGTTAGTCTGAGACCTGCCATTTCTGAGTTGCCTTGGAGCTATAGGAAAACATCATTAACTCAATCTGTGTTACTCAGAGATGCTAGAAATAAAAATAGGTTCCAGGAGCCCACTTCCCTACATTCCTGTTACTTCACATAAAGATTTTATTTTTCTTTGGGCTGCTATAGCTTTATGACCATCTTTCTCATTATTGCTGCTCCTTCTGAATTTGCTTTTTGCATCCCATGCTGTCAGTGAGTATCCTGTGGAGAAGGGGAAACACCCTCTTCCTTTTGTGTAGAGGCAGGAAGTGGAGGTGAGTGAACTTGTCCATCTGGGGGATGCTCACGGATGTTTGTGCAGATAGATGGTAGCCAGTAATGTCCTTGGGAAATGAATCTTAGAGGAAGAAACCGTAAAAGTTCAAAACCTTTGAAAACCCTTTGCTAGACTTGCAAGGAGAGGTCAAGCATGGAGGTAACACTTAGACCTATAGCAAATAGGATTTCCAGGTGGGTCATGTATTTGTGTGTTGCTGAATGGCTACAACAGTGAACTAAAGCTTGCCTTTCATTGGTTTGCTTGCCAGCTTTTGGGTCTGAATTTGCTACAGAATCACCGACACTGGGGTCTTTTTGTTTAGCACAGCCTCCTGGGAACCTGGTCCTCGTTTTTCTGTTCCCAGTTGAAAAAGATTACTTGTAGGTGAACACATTACCCTGAGTTACTAATAGAAGATGAGTGCACAATTTATCTTATAAAGCAAGGAATGTTTCAGAATCAAATTGGGCCCTAAAGAGAATAAACAGACATTAACTTATCCACAGCAAGTAAAATCAGGGACATCATATGGTCAGCAGCAGTTAACCCAAGAAGTATTCACCATCCGGATCCTAGAAACAGCCCAGTAGGAGTTACTCAGAGAACAGACTACTTTTTCCCTCAAATACTCTGGGAAGAAGCAGAAAAGTGTAAGCTCACCGGGCATTCTGTGTCTTCTTCATGTAGCAGTTTTGTTCATCCAAGCCCTGGTTTACTAACAACTGCCTGTTAGTTCTTTTCAGCGAAGCCCCCACTCAGCCACCTCACTACGTCGTTGCATTGCTTGCCTCACAGGACACCATCGCCTGTGGCTGGTCATTTGTCCATTTGGAAGCTAGTTTAGAGTCTAGTAGAGGAAATGTTGCTGGTTCTGGAGGTTCGTCAAAGTCAGAGAGGGAGAGGGGTCAGAAAAGGCACATGGGGGAGGCCCCACTTTTCCAGTATCAGAATCTGTGGAGAACTTGGGATCCTGGGAGAATGAGAAGTACACAGGAGGAGGCTGGTAACACAGTCAGCATGGTGTCTACGAATGTTGTGGATTTGCAGCCCACAGTCTGCTACGTGATGCTGGTATAGTCACTTAATCTTTCTCAGCCTCTATTTTATCAATAGTCAAATGGTGGTATGAGGCTAATAATGCTTAAGTATTTTTCCAAGTCTTAATTTATTCAGTTCACAACTTTAGGTAGTAACTGTTTGACTCAAGAGTTGTTTCTGTTAAAATTTCTATTTAACTAAAACTATAGCTGACCTGTCTATGTATATTTTCTTGCCTGATTGAGGTCCTAAACAAAAAAGTCAAAAGATGTGCTTTTAAAATAGGTTTCCAGCACTGCATGGATGGTGAAAGGTTTCCTAGATCCCACTATTTGGGAGGCTGATGCAGGAGAGTTATTTGATCCAAGGAGTTTGAAACCAACTTGAATAACATAGTGAGACCTCTGTTTCTAAAACAAAAACAAAATAAAAAGAATATGTATTTGTGTAGAATGGCTTACAAAGAAGAGCTATGTAAGGCAAATTGCTTGGCACAGATATGTATTTCAATCACACTAGTATAAAGTAAAAGTTGGCTTCTTTAGCACTCACCAAATATTTAACCAAATGCAGGATGCAGCTGCCAAAACTTAATCCACGGCTTTAGGCCATTTTGCTTGATTGGACATTTCCAAATTGTAGGAAATTGTAATCTCACTCTGTTCTGATCAGGCAGCATCTGGGGTGACTCTATATTTTATGCAGTGGCACAGCTGAGCTCAGAGAGAAAAGCACAGCCACAGAATGGGCGGGCCACAGACACCTCTTTTGACCTCAGGGATTCGAAAACAGAAGACACACAGGTACTGCAGCCTCTGAAGAAGGGAAGGATACAGGTAGACTTACTTCATGTCGTGTTTGAAGATAGCCTAGGCGAAATGGACAGGAACAGAAAAGAGAGAGATTTTACCCCCAAATAATGAGTACACTCCTAATACCTAAAGCCATTGGATAGCTGAAATGAATCAGCGAGATCTAGAAGATTCATAAAACCTGAAAGAATTAAAGTAGAGGCACAGATTGTCCCTGTGGATGGCACCTAAGCTGTATCGCTGTAACAATATCACAGACTGGGTACTTTATAAAAAATAAGCGCATCTGGCTCACAGTTCTGGAAACATGGAAGCCCGAGGGCATGGTGCCAGCATCTGCATGGCATCGGGGGAAGCCTGTGAGCCACAGCATCCCCTGTGGAAAGTGGAAAGGCCAGAGAGTGAATGTGCCAAATGGTGGTTGACCTTGCTTTCATAATAACCCCACCCTTGTGATAACTAGCCCATTCTTATCATCTCCTCGGTCCAGCCATGAGGGTGATGCTCGCACAACCTGGTCTCTTCTTCTGAGCTTCCACCTTGCTACACTGTTGTTTTGGGATTAAGTTTCCAACACTGAACTGAGGAAGACATTCAGACCACTGTAGAAATGACATCTCCCTATCTGTACAGCTTCATGCTTTTTTCCTTTTTTAATGGTGTTGTAGAGTGAACTGAGGGCTTCCTCCTTGCTAAGCCCACACTTTATTGCTGAGCTACACCTCCAGGCACCATGTGGCTTTTTGAGGTGTTTGAAGTAGTGGATTTTTTTCCCCCTTGTCTTTGAATATGGGATGACTCTGTGATCGTTTTGACCAAAGGAACACAGAAACGATGCTGTATAACTTCAAAGTCAGTTTAAGGACTGTGTAGCTTCCATTTCTTCCTTGCTGAGGCTGTAGACAGATAAATCAGGCAGCCCCAGCTGGGCACCAGTTCCAGCTGTAAGATGCACAATTGAAGCAGTCTTGACCATTGCAGGTTCAGCAAACACCCGATTCATTGCCACCCCGTGTGTAACCCACAGAGAACTAGAAAACCAGCTGCTTGGGCTCTTTGACCCACAGAACTGTAAGATATAGTAGTTTCCTATTGTTTTATTTTTAGCTGAAAAATTCCTGTTGCCTCATTATACCAATCTAAACAACTTTACCTGAATTTTGTTGTGATGCTGTAGTAAACAAATCTAAGTTATCAATAGTATCAAAGTACAGCACATATAATTATATATGGTACATAATAATTAGTAATGATTTTTTTTTTGAGACAGGGTCTCGCTTAATAGTTCAGGCTGGCCCTGCGCTCACTATGTAGCCCAGGCAAGCCGCCGCGAACTCAGCAATCCTCCTGCCTCTGCCTCCTGAGTGCTGGGATTACAGGCGTGAGCCACCGTGCCCGGCACTGTGGTATGTGCTATTGATTGCTGGTGGGCATGAGTCTCCACACCCAGCATTGTATGTGGTTACCGGGATCGAACTCAAGACCTTGCGCTTGCGAGGCAGGTGCCGGAACCACTGAGCTAAATCTCCGGCCCAGTAATGATGATTTATGACTATGTTACTAGTTGTGTTTCACTGTACTATTTTTTAATGATTATTTTATTATTATTATTAATTGATTTATTTATTTTTCAGTACAGAGGTCAAGCTTGTGACCTTGCACTTTGCCAGGCAAGTGCTGGAACCACTCAGCTAAATCCCTAGCCCTTCATGATTACTTTAGAGTATTCTCCTACTTACCAAAAAACTAAAGCAGGGGCAGGGATTTAGCTCAGTGGTGCCATATCTGCCTGGTAAGCACAAGGTCCTGAGTTTGATCCCCGGCACAGGGAAAAAAAAAAAAAAGAGGCAAACCAGTTTTTATGTTACTAGCAGTCTCCTATGCCTTGTATTTACCATGCCTTTTGATTGCATAATTTCTTTGATCCTTGGTATAATCCTCTGGGCTTTTGTTGCTGTTGTTTGTTATGGCCCCTAAGTATACAAAGTGCACTGCTAATGTTCCAGTCAGAGGATGCATCGAGTGGTTGATGTGGAAAGGAAATTAAAGGTGATTAAAGCCTATGATGGTAGAAAATCAGTGACGATTGTTGCTCACCACCCAAGCATGACTTGTTCCACCAGAGCTGTGATCTTGAGCAAGAACAAAGTGATAGAAGCTTCTAAAAGATCTTCTCAGTTGAAGGCAAGAACACTAATATCCAAAAGGCCCTAAGTCAGACACGTCATAGCTTCTAACAATCTGTATGAAGACTATCACAGCAAAAGCAGAGTTGCTTTTTATTCCGCTGCACCCACATAGGGCAAAACAAATGAACTGTCTCCTGCAAATTACTCAAGAAACAGAAACCACTTCAATCCCATGATGCTATGGGCCTGATCCATTTTGCAAATTTCAAGCCTGTGGATTGATCCAGGAAATGAGGTGCTACATGGCTCCAGAGATAAGAGGAGTGGCATCAAAACCGAGCAAGGTCCTGAAACAAAATCACATGGGAAGTAGGAGACACAAGTCACCTCACAGTACAGTAGTCAAGACACTTGGATATGAAATGTATGTTTGTCCAATTTCATTACAGCTGAGAATAAGGAAGCCCTGAGAAAACACATGGGTCTTCCTGCACAGCCTGTGTATTGACACATGGAGTCCTCTGGGGGTGATGGCAGGATAGCTCCTGGTGACATTTCATTCCTTCTATAGGAAGTAGTGTCAACATGGTTTCCTCTGACAGAAGAGTAAGCTACAGGGTTCAAAAATTAAGAACAAAATATGAAATGAGTATTCTTTAGCTTTTGTTGTGAACAGCATTTAAGAGAGCAGATAATAGGATCTATGAATAAAAAAGTCATCATATTTGGAGAAATATCCTTAGGTTCAAATTTGTCTTTCTCAGTTCAAGAAGGAAATGTACCAAAGCACGACTAGTATAGCATGAGAGAATTCTGTTGAGACCTTCTGATTTCAATGACCAAATATGATTGATTGATGGTGATGGCGGTGAGGAACAGTTTTCCATTCTCATGTGTATGTGAGTGTGTGTGTGTGTGTGTGTGTGTGTGCATGCTTTCAATCCTTTTATTTAAATAGGTAAGTAGAAGCATGTAAGGTCTATGTCATGGGCTAAGAAGAACATTGGAAATTAAATGAGCTCTTATTTGAAAGACACATGTGAAAGGTACATACATAAGGGGACAGAGTGAATGACCTGGAATTCAGATATTTTCAAGAAGGATCCAGATGGGGCTTTCAGCTAAAAAAAAAAAAAAGCAGATGCATAGTTGCCATTCCCTTGGTTCAAGTAAAAAGAAACATATCTCAGCCACATATGTAAGTGCCTCAGAGAAAGCTGCTGTGATTTCTTTTTCCCATTAGAGAAGAGAAAGGGTCCTGGCCTTGGACTTCTCTTAACCTTAGCTCTTTACTTCACAGAGCTTTGTCTTCTCCAACATGACACCAATTATCTCCTTAGCAATTATCTCACGTAGGGTGAATTTCAACTTTACTCTAATGAAGATTACTTCTTTAAAAAGAAAACAGCATTTCTTTTGTAATTACAAACTCTTTTGGTAGAGCATGATTTTTTTAAAAGGACACGCAAGTAAAGTGTAATTTTATCACAGAGGACCAATAATATAAAATCTAATTTTACCATATAGGAAGTAACTAGCTTGTGGATAAAGGCAGCTGTGAAACAGTGGCAAAATAGCTAAAAAGCAGGCTCTGTAGAGAGGTAGACAATGAAAGCAAAGCAAGAGGCCTCAATAACGGGTCCTCGAATTATCTAGAAAGCTGAGTCTTATTATTGATGTGGAATGCTGGCGTTTCTGCTGGAAGGAAAGTGGAGAGATTTCATGTTCCGATTCCGGCTAACGTTGCCCCAGATGCAAGCTCTCCCTAAGGGTAGTTGTCACACACCTTAAAGAACAGAACAAGGTTTTATGGTTGTGGGACTGCCAAGAGGCTGGTGTTCCACCTTCCGGTTCATTACCACACATTATCTATGGTTTTGGGGTAATTGAGCAAATGATGCCCTTGACAACCATTCCCTCTTTAACTCCAAAGCAAGGTAATTAATTAAGGCCAGAAGGGGATTGTTAACATCTGTTAATGAACCAAAGTGGAGGGAATTACTCAGGCGGGTGCTCTTAGAGCCCATAAAAGTACACGAGCGAGAGTAGCTGGGCCACTAATGTTCCCTGTCCCTCTCATTGCAGCCGGTCACCGAAGGACACACGAAGTGTGAAACAACTAGAGGATTTCCATAACATGGGCCTCACTGATAGTATAACGTTGTGTTTTGAAATCACAGGTTAATTTTTAGAGAAACTGAAGATTCACACAGTGAATTGATTCACCGGAAGTCATTCACTACGGTGTTACACATTTTGAGGGTGATACGCTCACTCCGGAAAAAGATGTGGGGTTCTCTGTGCCCTAAAGGAGTCATCATCTCCAAGGGGCTGCACGGCATACCCAGAAAACAAGTGAAGTCCGCTGGACCGTGGTACAGAGCCTGGGGCTTCCGCTCTGTGGTGGAGCATTTGCCCAACACGCACGAAGCTCTGGGTTTGATACCCAGACCCACAAAACAAACAACAACAAGAAAATTAAAAATAAGCTATGTGGTAGGGACTGTGAGTGGCACAAAGAAAGTTCAGACATGTAAGAGACTCATGCAGCTCCGTGGGCTGCATGAGTAGAGCAGGTTTCAAAGGAGAGGAAGCGTCTGAACTGGCCCTGAAGAAAGTTGAATAGGTCAAGAGGGCCAGAGAACAGACAGAGGGAAGGCTGCAAGACCTGCTTGGCTAGAAAAGTTTCATTTTGAGATCTACAGACTTATTTTTTTCTTCTTTCTTTTGCCCTGAAGTTTAAACTAATAATTCTTGAAACTGAGTCTCTCTCTCTCTCTCTCTCTCTCTCTCTCTCTCTCTCTCTGTGTGTGTGTGTGTGTATGTGTGTGTGTGCACGCACACACACCAGGGATAAAACGTAAAACCTACAAGATGCCAGGACAAAAGCACTGTACCAGGCCAGAGATTGAGCTCAGTGGTTGCAGCGCCTGCCTAGCAAGCACAAGGTCCCTGGTTTGATCTCCAGTAACCACCTACAAAAATACCGAGTGTGGTGCCTCATGCCCACCAGCAATCAGTACCATATACCACAAATGCTAGGTTTGGTGGCTCAAGCCTGTAATCCCAGCACTTGGGAGACAGAGGCAGGCAGAGGCAGAGTTCAAGGCTTGCCTGGGCTACACAGTGAGCTCAGTGCCAGCCTGAACTACAAAGCGAGACCCTGTCTCAAAACAAAACAAAACAAAAAACCCCCACTGTACCATACACCACACTCCTAGCTCATTGGATTGGTTTTTCTCTTGACATTTGCAGCCCCTGGAAAGTATGACAAGGTCACTAGACAAGAATACTTCTTCAAACCTAAAGTAAATTGAAGAGGAAAGTGATTTATGCCTCTGTTCTCTCTAATTTCTTTCAGCATTGATTCCTGAGAAAAATGGGTCTCTCCCTCTCTCTGTGTCACTGTCTGTCTATCTGCCTCTCTCTCTTTTTCTTTCCCTTTCTGTCTGTCTGTCTTTCTCTTCTTCCCCACTCTCAATAGGTCAGGTGAATCACACAGGTGCTAGAATAGAGAGGTAGACTCAAACAAATTAAGGTTATAAATTTAAATCTGGTATTCAATAACTTTCTTACCAGCAATAAATGTTAGCTAGGTAGCATGGCGACAGATTATAGAGGATCTAAATATCAGACAGACAAGCTCAGTGCCTGGTGCAATAGACAACAAGACCCTTTAAGGAAGAACATTCCTGAGGAAGTGTTGGGAACAACTATTTTAATCACACCTAGAACTGTTTAACAGTTCACATGTCTAATTCTGCCAAGGAGCTCACATATGTATTTTCATCTAAGGCTCATAGCAACTCTCTAGAATGTAATAAAATTGATTTCCATCTAAAGATGAAGAGACAGGTATGGAGAAATTTGCTACCTCAAAGACCAATAAAAATAAGACCAGAAGTTTTAGAACCCAACTTCCTAAGCATTTTATGTATTGCCTCTTTTCAGTCTTGGCTCTGGCTTTCATCCCTTTTTGCTCAAATATCCTTAAAACAGTATTTCTCTTTATGAGGTGATTTCTGTCATCCAAGGACATCTGTTCATATCTGGAGACAATCATGCTTATTTCCACTGGGTAGGAAATGATCCTGATATTAGTGCATGGAGGCCAGGAATGTGGTGCATTTCCCACAATGCATAGGGAGGCCTCCCTCAGCAAAGAATTCTCCAGCCCTGACTATTAATGCTGGCAAAGTTGAGAAATACTGCCCTGAGATTTTTGTTTTTGAAAATTATGACTTATTCACACACATATTTATGATTGACATATAAATATTCCATCATAAGTTTAAAAAGCAGTGAAAGATATAATTTCTGGCACAGAATTAGTATTGATATTTTAAAATAAATATATTTAAAAATAAAACACACTGTTCTCTTAAATGTACCTCAACATATTTAAACACCATAGCAAATTTATATCTAACATCAGCCTTTTAAGAAGATACATAAACAAAGTACACTTTCATTCTCTTTTTTCCATGGAATATTATCCCAATATAATATATATTTGCTTCTAGATTTTATTAAATATACAAAACTTTTCTCTGTGATAAGAGACATACATGAACTGAAAAATTTTAAAAGGAGTTATTTTTCCTGTGAACCTAAGGATCTAAGTCTTTGGTTCCCAAACTATTTATTCAGGTGAGTTGGGGTTCGTTGGCTGTGTCTTGATAGTTTAGATTTCTCATCAGAATCACCATTTGAAAATGGGTCACAGGTTCAACATGAGATCACCCTTCATGCCTTTGATCATGTTATATTTTTGCAAAGCTGATTTTGGGAAGTTACTTTGTTTACAAGATGAACATAATAGTCAACACAAAATAGCAGGACATGAGAATGGTGATGTTCAGTGCTATTCCCAGCTTTGTAAAGTGGCATCCTATGTGATGGTGAACATATCTCAGTAAGTGATACAATTATAGTTAATTTGTTATCTCACAATGAGATAAAAAAATAAGCTGGGTATTCTTGTACATGCTTGTAATCCCAGATGAGGCAGGACGATCATAAATTTGACCCCCATCTGGGAATTGAGAGGCTTACAAAAACCCTGTATCAAAATGAAAAATATAAAAGGGCTGGGATATAGCTCAGTGCAAAGGTCCTGAGTTCAGTTTTCAGTACTGCCACCAGAGTTTTGAGTACTGTAGACTCCTTCTAGAGATTCCTTCCAGGTTCTTATTTTCCTGAACAAAGAATTGGACAAGACATGTGCAAAAAGGTAACAAGGTTTTACACTTATTAAAGGTAGGAAAAGAAACATGTTCTGCAGAGCAAATGTGAGCTGATTAAAAGTAAGAAAAGAGGTCCACTCTGCAGGGTGAGAGAGGATCACGGTGAAGGAGAAAGCACAGTGGCCATGAAGTAAACTGTCTTTTGTATCTCCTCAGGATGAAGTCATCCCTAGGCCATCTTATCAGAAACCTGCTTGAGTTTTCCTGAGAACTGAAGATAGTACTTTCTGATTGGTTCCAGGTGCAGGGTTTGGACGTGCATTGAATTACCATAATTGACAGGTCACACCCACTTCCCCAGCCAGCTAGCCACACCCTAATCTCCAACCTCAAAATGAATACAGGTCCCCACTACTGAAAAAAAAAAAGAATATAGAGCATGACAGTGTACCACATATTTCAAAAAGTACATAACAGGAGTTTGAATTTCTCCCTCAAGAGGTAGGATAAATATTTGAGGAGACAGATGTTTACCCTGATTTACACATTACATGAGGCATAAATGTATTAAAGTATCACATGATACCACATAAATATGTATAATTTGCATGTTTTAAATGTATCAATTATAGTCAATTTAAAGTAATTGTGTAATAAAACAACAAGTTTTTCTGTATTCTATCAGCTCCATTAGTTTTGTTTTATTAAAAAAAATTGTGGAAAGCAAAAAACTAAAAACTATTTTAGTTCTAAAAGAGTAGACCATTAGAATTATGCACTTTCTCAGTTCCAAAATATGCAACTATCCCTGCATTTGGTGCCCTGGAGGTTTACAACTGGAGCCTTTCACCTTATTGACGTCTGGGAAGGGCAAGAGTTGGGGTGGATCCCAGCCCACCCCCTTGGAAGAGGGCTACTGTGTATGGAAGGGTGGTGAGGAGACCCTGCAGGCTTAGCGGGAGACTCAGCTTAGGAAAGTGCAAGTGGAAATCAATCCCCTTCCTGCTAACTGCATTCCTGTAGCCCGTGGAAAGCCAGGGCACACACCGAGGAGCTCTGCGTGAGTGAGGGCAGGACTGGGACAGAAGGGACCTCCACCGCACCCGCCTGGACTAGGGGTTTCGCGGCAAAGCTCTGGTGGGTGAAGCCTTCTTCCTCACTTTCTTTCCTGGTTGACAGCTGAGTGTATCTCTGGAGTGAGACTTCAGTCTTAAGTAAAAGATTTTTCTATATTTGTACAAGTCACCTAACTTTGTGCTTCATTCTACCAGGGTATAAAATGTAATGATATCAGTATTTGCCTCCTGCTATGGCAGATAAATGAGAGTTCAGGTACATAAAGCTGTCAGATATATGACAAGAACTCAAAATAACCTTTGAGGAGGTACCACAATAAATATCAAGGAAAAAGTTTTAATCTTAGATCTAGACTCTGTGTCTGCAGCATATAGGGTATGATAGGTGACACAACATAGGAAAGGAAACAGCCAGTAGAGTTTTCTCTGTTTTAGGCAAGAACTTCCAGGAATTTGGAGCCAGATTGCTAATCTGTAACAAAGAGTGTGTGTTTGCTTGAGTAGGACGGGCATCAGATACCCTGGGTGGTTACTAGTGCCCCATTTAAATGGGTAAGACTTGGAGATAAAGCTTCAGGTTGATGTTTCTTCCTTTTATTAAGCACATTTCCATCTCTATATCATTTTGCATTTCCTTAGTAACTCAATATAGCCACCTGCTCAAGTTTCTTTTTCTTTTTTTTCTTAGAATAGCTTCTATTTGATTTTTACCTAGTTAAATCTTAGCATTGAAGTTTGCATTTGTCTGATCTGTTGATGCTGGATTTGGGGGAGAGTACAATAGATAGCCCTGGTGCCACCATCAAATTAACCCGGAGAATCTGTGCAATCACGTGACAAGACGCTGAGGTTTCCACGGAGAGGAATTTCTGAAGGTGAACAGCTCCAGACTGGGTCAGAGATGAGGATGACTCATTCTCACTTTGCCTGCTGCCGGCTTGGTGGATGAATGGTCTGAACAAGAGCAAAGAGCTCAAACTGGAAAGGGATTTAGGATGCTTCACGATCAGAGAAGAAGCCTTTTGTGACTAGTAAATTTGTTCAAAGTGATCCCTGCTTGGCCCAGAGGAAGACATTAAATTCTTTGCTTCAGTGGCAGCAGGAATCAGTGAAACTTCAGAGTTGAAAGCTTCACTTGTTTGGGTTTTTTCTTCCTTACATTACTGCAGAGATTCAAGAACTCATGCTAATGAGCAATGGGGACTGTCCCCACGTGAGTGATAGTGTTAGGTGGGTAGACATTGGCGGGCCTCAGGGACAAAGAGGAGCCCCACGTGGCATGTGTTGCTTGTTACGGGTGAGCTAAAAGGCAAAGACTTTAATGTATAATACCTTCATAATCATTGGTTGGGTCCAGACCTAAATTGATCCCACAGGACAGGATGACAGCTTAAATTTACACATTGCAGGGCCAGGGATTTAGCTCAAGTGGTACCGCACCTACCTTGGAAGCACAAGAGCCTGAGTTTGATACCTGGTACCACAAAAAAAAAAAAAAAAAATATATATATATATATATATATATATATATAAATTTTAAAAATAAATAAATAAGTAATAAAAATTTACTCATTATACACATTCTATCCTCTATCTGACCGAGTGGCCATCGTTTTCAAAGCAAAGCATGCAGCATTCCTGGGAGCCATGGCCCACACCTAATAATATAAGAGAAGGGAGGAGCATCCTTTAAAGACTCTCCCTCCTTGGACTGAGACCTGATTTAGGTTCTTACCTGATTAAGGTCCCTAAGGGAACACTCAACTGTGAAAGGAACAATGTAGATATTTTCTTAGATGCAACATTCCAACATAACCTATAAGAGAGGCAGGGTTGTCACAGATGAAGAGGTATCTAGGGATGGAGGGGATAGGAAATAAAAAGGACTAAGATGGGATATGTACGTGTATCAATTCCACACAATGATATGTATTCTTCTGTATTGCAAACATATACTAAAAAAAGAAACAAAAATGACACCATAAAAGAAACAAAGCAAAGTAACCCCTAGAGAAATAGTGATAATCATCATAATTGTCATAGGTACCTGAATCCCAGAAGTAAGTTTTATAGCAGAAAAGGGTATACAAACTTATTGTACTCAGTGCAAATGTCTTTGCTCCACTGCCTGCTTTCTTACTTGCAGGTATCACTTTCTATATAGCTACCTCACAATAAATTGTACCTATATTGTGCATAGTTTCCATGTGTCTTCTCTTTTGGCTTGTACTGGGGATTGAACTCAGGACCTCATGCTGGGCAAGCAAATGCTGTGCCCACTGAGCTACACCCCAAGTCTTGTTGTTAGGCGTCCTAACTGAATTATTTTATCAAGGACACAACTGGAGACCCAGCAGTGCAAGAGGCCAGTTCCTCCTCGTGTCAGGACCTGGCTTCCCAGTGATAACAGTTTGGAAAGTCAGTGGGAGGGAAGTGACATCTGTGATGAGGACCAAGGCATTAGAAAAGGTTTGCATATCTGATCTGGTTCTTTGTGTCATGATACAATTTTGTGAGAGTCTCCAACTGCTATAAACCCTGCTGGAAAATACATTCCAAAGAACATTGGAAATGCCTTTGTTGAGCAATCTGGGTTTACTCCTTAGTGAAGTGAGGACAACACAAACCATGGAGAACCTTAGAGCAACTCAGTAAAAGGGTGTTAGGCAGAAGCTGCCAATGGGCCTTGTGCTCTGGCTGTGTGATTCGGGGAGGGTCCCAGGAGACAGGAGACTTGCTTCGGATTTGATGCTGTCAGAGGCAACTCTCTGATTGGGTATCTCCTCACCCATAGGTAGAGGAGATGTGGATGAATATAAGGTAAGCTCTTGATTAAAAAGTAACAGTCATACAGAAGCCAACAGTGGAGGCCCATGCCTGTAATCCCAGCACTCAGGCACCTGAGGGAGGAGAATCACGATTTCCACAGCAGCTTGGGCTACACAGTAACGTTCAAGGCCAGCCTGGACTTCACAACAAAACCCTGTCTTAGAAAAACAAAACAGGGACAGCCAAAAAGTAACCATCAATCATTTCATCTGAAAGAGAGATGTTTGGTGTCCATTTTGCCTTGTTTAGTCAGTATTGTGAAGTGGCCATGTTTATTGTGGTCTCGGAATAACCTCATTTGAAATTGGTACCATGTGGGACTGTTTGTATCAAGAGAGGAGTATCAGCTTCCCTTGAGGAGCTTCTGCCCCTGAACATTGGGGACCGCTCTCCTCCATCCTTCAGCTCAGGATCCTAGTCTGAACTCTAGGCATTTCTCTGGCCTGCCTTGGGAGCTCTGGTTTCTGAGATAGAATGTATTGGAACAGTCATCTTAGACATGCTAAGGGCAGACATTGCAGGCACCAGACACTCTGCAAACATCTCTGGTCATCTCTTTTCCCGTGTACTGGGGACAAAATACCTGACACCCATAACTTAAACGAAGAGAGGATTGTTTTGGCTCAACAGATGCTGGCTCCAGGACAGTGGAGGGATATGGTAGAGGAAAATGTGGCTGACCTTTGGCAGAGAGGAAACAGAGAGAAGATGGAAGAGTGCTGATTTTGAAGTAGTGCCAAATAACAAAAAAATCATGAACTTGAAAAGTAGACCTATCCTTTGTATTTTAGAGTATTGGACACTTGTTGAATGCAGTAGCTACTGAGCCCAAGAAGATGGCATCTGCAGAAAGAGAGGGATTGGGCATCCAGCGGAAGACCACGACTGAAGGTCTAGAGTAGACTTGTGGTTCCAAATTAGAAAGCTGGAGAAACTGAAGACCAATGTCCAAGGCAATGGAGAAGACTGGAGCTCTTCAAAAATGGGGACACTTCCCTCTCCTTTCTCTTTTTATTCCATTCCAGGCTGCACGCCTACTGGGTAGTAGCATCCACATCTGGAGTGAGCCTTTCCCCTTCCGTTTATTGTCTTCCATGATTGTCACCCACAGACACATTAGGACTGTGTTCTACTGCTCTGCTGGATGGTGCTTACTCAAGTTGATGGAACACAATTAACAAATGTGTGTATGAAAGTGTGTGTGTGTGTGTTTATTCACCAACAACTTAGTCCAATTAATTTTGAGTCCTTAATCTAAAGATCCAGATGACAGAACATCGTATTACTAATATACAATGCATTACTAATATATAATGGGGCAAAAGTTATGAGGAAAACTAAGGAATTTGATTTCTTTGATCAAGGAAAAAAAGCTACTGTGTTCAGACAAGTCCAGTATCCCTTCAATAGAAGTGGAAATATGCAGTATGGTGTGGGATAAAGATTCTGGAGCCAGGCCAGGTTCCAATCCCGCCTCTGCCACTTACCAAGTATGTGGCAGCAAGTTTCAAAAGCTCTTTGAACTGCAGTTTTCTGACCTGTGAAATGAGCAAACGTGACATTTGTCCTGCACGATGGTGAGAGAACGGCAGGAGGGTGTGTATAGAAAGGGCATAGCATAGCAGTCCTCTCACAGGAGGCTGTCAGTTATGCTATAGGGAACTGATGAGCATTACCATATCACACAAGCACAACACAGGCTAATGGTAAAAAGTTTACAGCTGAAGTTCAATGAGCTGGTGCTGAGCTTTGTGAGTTTTGAGCCAGTTATTTTACCTTACTGTGCCTCTGTCTTCCACAGAACTAATTCTTAGGGATATCTGCCCTTTTTATTTCATGCAGTTATAAACTCAAAGGAAATAGTATAGGGGAATCTTTTGGAAAAATCTAAAGGGGGTCACAAATGTAACAGATCAATATGAAATCATAAACTAAATAGTTTAGGATATCATTTTCAAAAGTGTATGCATGAAAATGATTTATTACCATTTTCTTCATTAAAACCCATCACCAGCATCATGGTTAGACTAGAACTACCTATGTGCCTTAGAAGTGATTTGTCTGGCTCTGGTCTACAGAAGAGGTGTTTATCACTTCCTTTCAGTACCTTTCAGACCCTGGCCTCCTAAATCTTCTGTCCCCATGCGGATTAGCATTTCTACATCTTTCTCTGCAATAGTCATAGGCATCACCATTCCCCAAACCTCATGGAAGCTTTGGAGCTTTTTATTGTTTGGGGTTTTTGCTTCTGCCTTGGAATCCTGATCCTACTATAACATCCTATTTTTCCTTTCAGATGCTTTGCAAATTGGATTTCTCATTTTCATTTGACACCCATTCCCTTTTCCAGGACCTTCACCTTCCCCCAACCCAAACTACCATACCACTCCCCCAAGAGATTAGATCTTGAGTTCTCCTTATCCTAGGCCATGCTATAAATCAGTACCATGGTTGACCCCTTTTGAGTATAATTTTGACCTGTCATTCATTGACATAGAAATGCCCGAAGCCCCTTAGCATGATTATCAAGCTGCTCAAACCTCATTAGTGAGGACCTCATGCATGCTCTGTTCTCATCTCTCACTCCGTGTTCCTGAGCCACTCAACTACAGTGAAGCCAGCCCCTGACTCCAGTCCTGCTGCAGTCAAGCCTGTCCTTACTCACTTCTGTACGCATCTCCTTTGGCGCCCTTGCCTCTGAGAGCCTCCATAACAGAATCCTCTCTCTCATCCTCTTCGACGAATCCACATCCTACTTTTCTTTTGATGCCCAGTTTGGGAATCAGTTTCAGCCCCCACCACTCCCAGGTTGAGAAGAGTCTTTCTCAGTATCACTAAGCTGCCCAGGCTGGGCTCAAATTTGCTATCCTCCCTCCTCAGACTCCCAGAGCACTGGGATTAGAGGCATGCGCCACCGTACCCTGCAGCTTCTTCTATTTCTTGCCCACTGCCTTGCTTTCTTTCCTTTTTCACATCCTTTGCCCTTAGCCTTGCAGTGCTGTCATGCAGTGGCAGATGGTACATTGTAAGTGTTCTTTCGTGGGCCACGCATACAACACACAGCTAGACACTTGTTCCTTTTATTTCATGTCGTGTCTCCTCCACTTAACTGCACATTGTTTTATGATGACGCTTGTGTCCTCTTAACTTCTGGTAACTAACTGCAGAGAATCTGGAGCAGGGCTCTATCTGCAGTGGGCAGTTAATTAACACTGGAAGTGAACATACGAATGATAAAAAGAAGCAGTAGTGCTCTGGATCCTACAATACCTCATACCCTAGGGTTTCTCAGTCCAATCTGCCTTACATGTTAGCTCCTTTCCTGATGGGAAGTAGGAGGAGCCACTGAGGTGGGCGAGAACTAAAGGTTGTTCATAGTCTAAGATTAGCAGACAGTGGAGGAGTCCTTGTCTTTGTCCTGGACAACACCAAGCCACTGGTTATTCCATGTGCAGCTCAGTAGCTGAGAGAGTTAGGAAGTCCCAGTGGAGGGACTTCTGTCCTTCCTGGGGGAAGCACTGTGCAGGGCACAAAGTGTGCTTCTATCTGCCCCTAGAAATAAGACTGTTTTGTCAACCCCAGGAGCTTCCCAGTCCCCTCTGTTCTCCACACCGTCCTTGAGTGGGCAGCGTCTGTACAAACTCAAGTTGCTCAAACCTCGCCGAATTTAATTCTGAAAGTATCTATGAATTCAGCTTCTCTCGGAGCATTTTATATATGCAGGATCACATTCAATGTGTAGAATTTGTACCTGTACGTGACTCATCCTGATTCTCATCTTTTCCCATTTCACAGCTTCCCTAAAATCCCATCCCCTATATATAATAGATTTTATTTCCATATTTGCCATCAAAATTTTCTTTCCCTTCTTTACTTTCCCCTACCCACCCTTTCCCTTTTCCTTTTTAACACCTTTCTCCCTACTTCACATTGCCTTTCATACATTTTGGCATTCATATACACTTTCAGTTTCTCATATTAGAAAAAAGATATGGTATTTACACATCAGTGTCCTATTCATTTCACTTATGAGTATGTCTTCAATGTACATCCAATTAAGTATAAATTTCTCTAATTTATCATTCTTTATGGCTGAGTAATACTCTATTTTATTAAGAAAAAACCCCACATCTTTATTCAGGCTCCATTTGATGAGCATTTGGTCTGTTCCCAAGATATAGTTATTATAAAATGAGCTGCTGTAAACATGGGTGTACATGTGTCACTGTGGTATGATTCTTTTAACTCTTTGTGTATAGATATAGCAGAGAAATAGTAGGGTCAAATGGGACCTCTAAAGCCTAGATTTTTTTTTTTTTGAGACAGGGTCTCACTTTGTAGTTCAGGCTGGCTCTGAGCTCAATATGGAGCCCAGGCAAGCCTCGAACTCAGCTATCCTCCTGTCTCTGCCTCCCGAGTGCTGGGATCACAGGCATGAGCCACCACGCCTGGCTAAAGCCTAGATTTTAAGGTATCTCCATACTGATATCCACAGTGGTTGCACTCATTTACATTCCCACCAACAGCAGAGAAGGATTCCTTTCTCCCTGCAGCCCTGTTAGCATTTATTGTTGGTAGATTTTGTGATAGTAATGAGATCTCGGTATTATTTTCATCTTTTGAATGACCAGTGATGTTGAACATTTCTTCTTATGCTTCTTATCTGCTTTAATTCATCATCTGAAAAATATCTCTTCATTTCAGAGCCTTTTTATTTTTTTGAGACAGGGTCTCACTTTGTAGTTCAGGCTGGCTCTAAGCTCACTATGTAGCCCAGGCAAACCTCAGACTCAGCAATCCTCCTGTCTCTGCCTCCCAAGTGCTGGGATTACAGGCATGAGCCACCACGCTCAGCACTGTGGTATGTGGTTTTGATTGCTGGTGGGCATGAGTCACCAGGCCCAGCATTGTATGTGGTTTCCGTGATTGAATTCAGGACCTTGCACTTGCGAGGCAGGCGCTAGAACCACTGAGCTGAATTTCTGGCCCTCAGAGCCCATTTTTTAATTGGGTCTTTAAATGTGGAGGTGATTGATTTTTTTAAAAAGTTCTTTATTTATTCTAGATAGTACTCTTTTGTTTGAGAAAGTGCTGATAAAAACATTTTCCCATACTGTAGATTGTGGTTTTGCTCTGCTGGTGGTTTCTCTTGCTGCGCAGAAGCTTTTTAGTAAGATGAGATCCCAGTTGTTGCTTCCTTCTGCTAGTTCTCATGCTGCAGAGATTTTGTTCATAAAATCTTTCCTTAAGCTAATGTCTCCAAGAGTTCTACATAACCTGTTTTGCAGAAGGTTAGTATTTCTGTTTTAATATTTAGGTCTCTAATCCATTTTGATTTAGTTTAGTACATGGTGAAAGAGATAGATCTAATTTTAATCTTTGGCAAGTTGAAATCTAGTTTTTTCAGCACCATTTGTTAAAGAGGCTATCTTTCCTCCATTGAAGGTGTTTAGCACCTTTGTCAAAGATGAGGTGGCTTAGTGTATCTGGAACTGTTTTGGGATTTTCTAGTCTGTTACACTGATCCTTGGGTCTGTTACATTGCCAGTACCATGCTGTTTTTATCACAGTAGCTTTGTAGTATAGTTTCATGTTTGGGGCTGTGATACCTCTCTGCCATGATCTTGTTGCCTAGAATTACTTTTGCTATTATTCTAGGTCTCTTGTGGTTCCAGATGAATTTTTTGGATTATTTTCTCTAACTCTGTGAAATAAGTTGTTGGGGTTTCCATCTGGATTGCATTGGATCTGTATAGTAGTGTTGGTAGTGTGGCAATTTTGATGATACTGGTTTTTCCTACACAGGAACAAGAGATGTCTTTACATTATCTGATATTCTCTTCAATCCCCCCTTTCAGAATGCTATAGTTTTCAGAATAAAGTTCTTTCACTTCCTTTGTTAGATTGATTCCTAGATATTTCATTTTTTTTGGATGCTATTGTGAAAGTATTCCCTGATTCCTCTTTCATTAAATCTGTTGCTCATGTATCCAAAGGCTATTGTCTGTTGTTTGTGTATGCAAAGGCTACTAATTTTTTAGTGTTGACCTTGTATCCAGATATGCTACTAAATGTGGCAGTTAAGTCTAGCAGTCTTTTGGCTGAATTTATAGGATCTTCTATATAGAGTAGCATGTCATCAACAAATAATGATAGCTTAACTTCTTCCCTATCATTATTTCTTTTTCTTGTCTTATTGCTGTGACTAGTGTTCCCAGAACTGTAATGAACAGGTGTGGTGATAGTGGATATCCTTGTCGTGTTCCTAACTTCAGCATGAAAAGTTTCAATTTTTGACCATTTAGTATAATGTGAGCTGTTGGTTTCTTATGAGTAGCTTTTATCAGTTTAGATAAAGACCATGCGTTTCAATTTTCTGTAGGGCTTTAATAATGAATGGGTGTTGGATTTCATCAAGCACTTTTTCTGCATCTATTGAGATGATCACTTGGTTTTTGACCTTGAGTCTGTTAATGAGGTGTATTACATTTACTGATTTATGGATATTGAACCACCTTGCATTCTTGGGATGAATCCAACTTGCTCAGGGTGTATGATCTTCTTCATGATCCTCTGTATTCTGTTTCCTAGTATCTTCTTAAGCATTTTTGCATCAATGTTCTTTTTTGTTGTTGTTGTTTTGGTTGGGTCTTTCTCTGCTTTGAGAATCAATGTAATTGTTGCTTCCAGGAATGAATTTGGGAGTATTGCTTCACTTGATTTCATTAAAGAGTTTAAGAAGTAGAGGCATTAACTCTTCTCTAAAAGTCTTGTAGAAATCAGCAGTAAAGCCATAAGTGCCAGCAGTACCAGTACTTTCTTTATTGATTGGTTTTAATTACATTTTCAGTTACATTTTTTAAAAGTTGATTTTATTGGTACATTTTACATTTTATTATCACACTTGACATTGAGAATTTGTGCCAGTACATGACACCATTTAGTTCTCATTTTTTCGCATTTCCTTGCCCCCTACAACCTCTACCCTCTATATGCATAAGCTTTGTTTCCTTTGTATGTCCATCAAATTTTTTCTTTCCCTTCTTTTCTTACCCCTATATTTTCAATTCCACATATTTATATTAGGGTGTTGAGCATTTTATATCTTCTTCATTCAACCTTAGAAATTCATATGTATCTAGGAATCTATCCATTTCTTCTGTGTCTTTCTTCTCCTTCCATCTATAAATATTTACACACCAGATTCTAGTGCACTCAACTAGTATAAATTCTCCAAGTAGGTGTTTATTATTGTCTAAATTTCTGCTGGATCTGTGGTTATTTCCCCCTTTTCATTCCTGATTGCATGGATTTGAGCCTTTTCCTTCCTTTTTTTTATAAGATTGGCTAAGGGTTTATTAATTTTGTTTTTTCTTTTTTAAAAAGCCCTCTTCAATTCATGATTTTTTTTGTTTCATTCTCTTAGTCTCCATTGCATTGATTTCTGCTCTAATCCTTATAATTTCCTCCCTTGTCCAAGCCTTGGATTTATTTTTCTCCTATTTTTCTAGTAGTTTATGGCTCAGCTTTAGGCTGTTTATTTGAGCTCACTCACTCTGTTTTCCTAGTATGGGCATTCATTGCTACAAATTTCCTTTGTAGAACTGCTTTCAACATGTCCCATAAATTCCTGTATGATGTATTAGCATTATCTTTAATTGTAGAAATGGTTTAATTTCTTCTGTTACCCACTAGTTGTTCCAAAGAGTGTTGTTCAATTTCCACGTGTTTGTGAGGTCTCTGGAACTTCTTTTTCTATTGAGCTCCAATTTGAAGGCACTGTGTGACAGTATACAGTGAATAACTTTAATTCCTTTGCATTTACTTAAATAGGCTTTATGAACTAGTATATGGTCTATTTTGGAGAATGACTCCTGAGCACCTGGGAAAAATGTATATTCTGACTTTGTGGGGTGAAACACTCTGTAGACATCTATTAAATCCATTTTTTCAAAAAAATGTATATTCTGACTTTGTGGGGTGAAACACTCTGTAGACATCTATTAAATCCATTTTTTCAAAAGTTTGGTTCAGTTTAAATATTTCATTGTTCATTTTTTTGTCCAGTCAATCTGTTTGTGCCAGTGGGGTATTGAGGTCCCCCACTACAATTGTATTAATACTTATCTGGCTTTTCATGTCCATTAACATTTGTTTTATATAGTTAGCTGCACTAGGATTTGGTGCATAAATATTTATGAATGTCATTTATTCCTCTTGGATTGTTTCCTATATAAGGATAGTGTCCTCTATTTCTTGTGATCAGTTTTGGTTTGAAATCTACTTTGGCTTCAAATAAGATAGTCACTCCTACTTTTTTGTGCTTTCCTGTCACATGGAGGATTGTTTTCCATCCTTTTACTTTCAGTTTATAGATTTCTTTCCGAATTAGTTGTGTTTCTTGTATACAGCACATTATAGGATGCTGCTCATTAATCTATTCTGCCATTCTATGCCTTTTAATTGGTGCATTGAGGCCTTTGACATTAGTGGTTATAACTGATTCATACTGATTTAGCTCTGTCATGGTGTTTCCCTGTTCTTGGTTCTTTTATTCTTTGCTTTTCCCCCTTTCCATTCAGTTTCTTGCCTTTCCCAATGAGTTCAATCTGCTGGGTCTCATATGATTGTGGCATTCATTATCTTTTTTAGGATATTGTTTAGAACTTTATAGAGCACAGGTCTTGTATTTGTGAACTTTCTTATTGCTCTTTGTCATAGAAGTATCTTATTTCCCTGTCAATTTTAAAGGATAGTTTTGCAGGATACATCAGTCTAGGTTGGAGGTTGTTTGCTTTTAGGGCTTGAAATACTTCACTCCAAACTCTTCTTGACTTGAGTTTTTGTGGTGAAAACCCTTCTGGATTCTTATGGGATTTCCTTTGTATGTGATTTGTTTCTTTTCTCTGACTGCTTTCAATATTTTGTTCTTCTGTTGGGTTTCTGGAATCTTGATTATCATATGCCTAGGTGTAGATATTTTTATATCATGACCACTTGGAATTCTATATTTCTCACTCATTTGCATATCAAATTCTTTTTATTTTTCTGTGAAGTTTTCTGCCATTACATGTGTGAAGTTTTTTTTTTTTTTTTTTGCTTTTTGGAGACAGGGTCTTGCTTTGTAGTTCAGGCTGACCCTGAGCTCACTATGGTGCCCAGGCAAGCCGCCGCAAACTCAGCAATCCTCCTGTCTCTGCCTCCCGAGTGCTGGGATTACAGGCGTGAGCCACCACACCCAGCATTATATGTGGGAACCGGGGATCGAACTCAGGTCCTTATGCTTGCGAGGCAGGCACCGGAACCACTGAGCTAACCCTCCGGCCCTGTGTGAACAGTTTTTAAAATATCTTTTGCGCTATCTCCTATTTCTTCACTGATTCCAGTCAGTTTTACGTCACTATTTTTTCTCCATCTAATAGTTGCTGGAGTGATTTCTTATGGCCCCTTGCTATTTTCCATAAATAATCCCTTTCCTGTTCACTGGTGGCAATCATATCTTCTACATCAGACATTCGGTCTTTATATTCACCTTTTTTGCAAACTTTCATTGGAGTTTTTCATCTTTTTCATCTCCCAGATCCCATTTGAAGCTGTTTAACAGATTCCATTATTTTCATACTGAGATCCTATCATGTTCCTGATCTCTTCTTTAGTGTTTTTAATCATATCTTCCACTTTGGACAATATATCTGTTTTTATCTGAGAAATTAGTTTTACTTTCTATTTTACTAGATCCTCTTTTATTACCAGCTCAAAAAGCCCTGGTGTTTGAGCTTCAGTTTTTTCTATTTCCCTTTTCCATGGATTTCCCTGTGGTGATCTTTGGGTCTGGGTTTTTAAATTTTCTCTCATTTGTATTTTTGTTGTTGTTGCTGATGTTTTTTACTTAATTCCTGGGTAATGTCTGGGTAATGTTTATTGCAAGTCTCTTTCTTAATATTTTGAATCCTTGGGTGATGGCTACTTCTTGGGCTGTCCTTCTTGGATCTATAATGGCCCTTAAGTGATCTGCATTCTGGAACACTATGAAATGTACTTAGAACAATCACATCACCTTGTTATCAACAGTATCAAACACAGCCCAGGGAATCATAAGCTTTGGCGATTACTGTTTTGATACCTGTAACCTCATGAATTAGATCTGCTAAAATTTAGAACTAACCAGAAATATGTTTATAGCATACAGGTCCTTCAATGTAGCAGCATTTCTGGGTGTGGTGGCTCACTCCTGTAATCCCAACACTTGGGAGACAGAGGCAGGAGGATTGCTGAGTTTGAGGCTTACCTGGGGTACATAGTGAGCTCAGGGCCAGCCTGAACTACAAAGTGAGACCCTGTCTAATTTTACATATATAGTTATATATATAAAATATTATATATTATATTATATATAATATATATTTTTATATATATAACTATATATATAAAATTAGACAGGGTCTCACTTGGTACTTATATGTATATATATGTATATATATGGCAGCATCACCCTATAAAAGTTGGATAAAAGTTGGGGGGAATAGAGAGATATAAGTAGATGGGGAGATTAGAAACAGGGCCTGAGGATATATAAAGATCACACTAACCCTGGGAAACTGATAGAGGCTAGAGGACAAAAGAGATAGAAGCAACAAACACAAAGCAGAGCAGACTAACAACAGCAAGACAACTAGAAACTATATTTACCCTCTTGTAATACAGGAGAAAGAGAGCATAGGGTGGATGGAAATACATTAACTTCAGGAAACTGATATTGATTGGAAGACAAGAGAGGATGAAGGAACAATAAAAGAATGGGGGGGCCGGAGGGTTAGCTCAGTGGTTCCGGCACCTGCCTCGCAAGCGCAAGGACCTGAGTTCGATCCCCGGTTACCACATATAATGCTGGGCGTGGTGGCTCACGCCTGTAATCCCAGCACTCGGGAGGCAGAGATAGGACAGGAGGATTGCTGAGTTCGCGGCGGCTTGCCTGGGCACCATAGTGAGCTCAGGGCCAGCCTGAACTACAAAGCGAGACCCTGTCTCCAAAAAGCAAAAAAAAAGAATGGGGGAACCCAGCAGCAACAGACTAACTGGAGACTATTTTCCCTCTTCTGTAAAAATAAGAGCAGTTGAGAGAAGAAAAATTTGAAATTGGACAGACTTAGCAACAAGAGAGTAGAGAAATGAAAAATAAAAAGAGAAGTCAGAAAAAAGAAAGGAAAAGACAACAACAGCAACAAAAATCAAAGCCAAACACACTACCGAAAGCATCCTTCACAGTGTGGATCTTCTATCTCCTGTAGATGGTACTGGCTGTAGCATGCAGATTGGAGTTGACTAGTCACAGAGAGATAGCCATCCTTCCATGTCTAAATTCTGGTTATAAGTCCTGAATTGAGCTCAGTGAACTCTGGCAGACTTGAACTCTGCAAGCGTCCAAGATCCCATAGGTGGGACTGACTCCATAAACTCATCAGTGGCTGTACTCAACAGGATTGCTTCACTCTTGCAGTAGATGTCTTTTCATTTTGAGCTCAGGGCCAGAGAAGGCAGTTGCACACTGAAGGCCTCTGCCTAAGTCCCAGCACTGCCGCCTCTTTTATTCAGTGTGCACAAAGAAGAAGATAGAATCTCTGTAGGGTCCTCCTCCCACATTGGTCATGTGAGAGCTCAGGGCCTGAGTGCTGTGGAAAGGCAGCCAGACCTCCATGCCAGAGGCCTTACTCAGGATAGCCAGACAAGAAGATGGACTCTCTGGAGGCCCCTCCTCCCATGCACCATGGAAAGGCAGGTTAGACCCATGTCAGTGGCCTTCCCATGCAGCAGCTGTACTTACTCAGAGTGGGGAGGCAAGTAGATGGAGTCTCTGAGGGCTTCTCCTCCTGCACTGGTCATGCACATGCTCAGACTGAGCTCAGCTTCTCTTGCCCAGCCAAACGTTGACCTTGTCCAAAAAGTCCTCTTCTCTCATTTGCAGTACAGCAGCAACTTCTACCTGACCCTCCTTCCCCTATCTCTCTCCACTCCTGTCCACATCGCTGCCAATGTCATGTTCTGACAAGATGAACAGATAAGCAACAACAACAACAACAAAACCAAAACAAAGCAAGACACAATAATTGGCCATTCCTACCTTAGCTGACCTTCCTACATGCCAAGATAAAGTTCAAATTCATCGAGATGGTCATATAAGCCTTTTGTGTTGAATTTCTTGGCTCTTCATTATCACCTTATGCTACTTTGCTTCCTTTGTCCTAGGATATGAAAGTGAGGCTTCTCTATATCCCAGGTTAGGTCACACCTTTTGAAAGGGATTCTGGTTTGTGTTTTTTGGTTTTCTTTTTCATTTCTGTGTATCTTAGGAACCTCTTTCCTAATGAAGGACATCCCAAAGTGTGAGCCAGGGAGGAAGGAAGGGCAGTGGCCCATCTTCTCTGGGAGCCCCATCTGGTCTGGTGAAATGAGTACCATGACCCAGGACACTAAGAGATTCAGGATCATGGAGGGCCTGTTCTGCTGGTGGCCCCAGGAGCAACATTTAATGCTCAAGGACCTCAGGAAGGTCCTTGCCCAGTGTTTTAAGGACTGATAGGCATGATTGAGGTCAAGGTCTTGATTCTAGTTTTAGTGTTTTATTTTCCTCTGATTCTGGCCAGTTTTCAAATCTTGTTTCCTAGAACTTCTGTTTTTAGGACTGCTACTCATGACCTGTCTCAGAAATTCATTTTCTGGATTCAGTTCACTAGAATCAGCCTAAGCCTCTGTAACCAAGAATCCTGAGTTGTCCATTTTTTTATGATTTTTATTATTGTATGTCTTTGTACAAGCTTTCCTCTCTTCTCCCTCTGTACAAAGAAACATTACATCCCTCTCTTCAGAAGACAAATGTCTCTGATCCTTCAAGACTAGTTTCAAGTGGCATTTTCTCACTTCAACCCTTTTGAATTACTAAACACTATTTTAATGAGCAATATAGTGTGTTTTCATGTCATGTTTATACCTCTTGTTAGACTTTCAATTCCTTGGGGATCATAACTGTGTCCTCTTCTTAAAATCAAGCACAGTCCCTGATGCATAGTAGAAGAGAAGCCTTTTGTCATGCTGTGGATTGTTTGCATTTTACTTCCTTTCTGTGTCTGAGGAAGTCACTCACTTCATGAGTTTTGGTGTAAGACAGAATGCACCTTTCAGAAGTGAAAGCATCCATTTCAACCCCCGCTGAACAAGCAGGCTCCAGACAAGAGACTGGACTTGATGATGAGATGCGCATGCCCCAGGGTACCCTGGACACAAAGCTGCAGGGGGAGCCAGAAGTCTATAGGGAGAGGCTCTTCAGAGCCGCAGCGGCCAGTAGGAGGTGCATCCCAATGGTTTATGTGGCTCAGCAGAGGCCACAGGGACCCCTTTGAATTATTTCATGGCATGGTTTTGCCTGTGGTCCAGGATACATGTGAGTATTCCTTGCTCTTGTTTCTGCGCCTTATTTATTCAGTAGGCTTCTGCATGACTCAGTGAGCTATCTAATCTCTTCAGTTAATTCCTCTTGTGCTTTAACCTGCTTGATGTGTGGCTCAAAACCATAGATCTTGATTTCTACTTGCTATACAATGAGCATTCATCATAAAGGCATATGTACAGACTAGGGTCATTCAATATAAAATGTGCCAGGAGATGTAGGGTCCTGATGGGACTCATCTATCTTTTTCTTAAATCCTCCTCCTAATCTCTGTGCCTTTTCCCAATCTAATAACCTCGAAGCACCCCTTAGTATCCTCTGATAGAAAAGATATAATAGGGCTGGAGATTTAGCTCAGTGGTTCCAGTGCCTGCCTCGCAAGTGCAAGGACCTGAGTTCGATCCCCGGTAACCACATACAATGCTGGGCATGGTGACTCATGCCCACCAGAAATCAATACCACACACCACAGTGCCAGGCATGGTGGCTCACACCTATAATCCCAGCACTAGGGAGGCAGAGGCAGGAGGTTTGCTGAGTTCGAGGCTTGCCTGGGCCATATAGTGAGCTCAGGGCCAGCCTGAACTACACAGTGAGAAAAAAACAAAAAGTAAAATAAAATTTATGTGAACTTGATATTTAAAGGTGGAAAATATTGCCTTTCTAAGGGATATTTGTTTTTAAAGGGGGATAACTCTGGGGCTTTGTTGAATGCTTGGGGTACACAACTTAATAGAGAGAGACAGCAGAATAACCCTGGTGGCCCTTCCATGCTGTAGAATATGGTTACCTAGTTATTCATGAGGCTGATGTGGTGTTGTTTATACAGAATCAGCATTGCAGGAATAAGACAGAGAAAAATGAAAGGATACTAACAAATATAAGTGCATCAGAAAACATAGTTTCAGCCTTGTCCTGCCAAGAAACTCGGATTTCTGTGAATTAGATGTCTCCTACTCCTAAGGATATATCCTTGTACTAAGTGTTTACTGCTGAGGGCAAGAGGCAAGAAGATGACCAGAGACCATTCTTCCCTGGGTAGCTCACTTATCCAGTTTAGTCCCTAGCTTCCACTCAGGCGAATAGGACACATTTCCATGTGGGTCAGTAGGCACAGAGAGGGAATAAAACAAAAGCTAGCATTTGGAGAATTTATAGAGCACCTCCACATATTTCCTCTCATAGCCCTTACAGCAAGCCTGGGATGAGGAATCTGAACCCATCTTGCAGATGAGTCAGTTGAGATCCTAAGAGTTAAATTAAGGGGAGACCATTTCAAGGGAGCCTTTCTCAGTAGAGAGATGCAGATTTGCTAATGAATGCAGTGTACAGGTGGAAAGAAAAGGGAGAAGATTTCAAATCTGACACTAGAGAGCCTATGAGCATGTGCAAGGCTGGCCACAGTGGCAGGCTTTTACTTTTTCTTGAATGTTTTCTGCTGCTGTGAATCTTCTTGCTGCCATGAACGATGGGAAAACCAGTTCCCAGTTCACCCAACATGTGCTAGCCTACCTCATATGGTTTGTCTTATTCCTGGTGGTGGGAGCTCAGTGTAGCAGACTCATCTCATACTGCCCACAGTTTGGACATGAAGCAAGCCTTAATCTGCTGACTTGTGCTGATGAGATTGCTTTGGAAGTCATTCCAAAGTCACCAAGGCTAAAAGGGACGTGGCGGTTAAGACAGAAATGCATTTCAGTTAATACCTCTGCAGCACGGAAACTAAGCCAGTGCCAGCCCTAATTCCTAAAGGAAAACAAATCCACAATAATCCATCTTCTAATTCTGTGCAGACTGGCACCACACCAGATCATGTCGCTTATGAGTCTGTTTTTCTTCACACCGAGCATAGACAGAGCCCTCATGGGCCTGGATTTGAGTTTTGGGAAGTTGCACACGTAGAAATGTTTGACTCAGGACAACATCAACCATTTCTCAAGTTTATCTGAAATATTAACATTTACTCTGGTGAGAGAAAAAGAAAAACAAATTTGGGCTGAGCAGCAACGTGCAACACCATTTTGAAGGTGAGGCCAATGGCAAGGTTTTTTTGAATTAAACCTGGCCTGGTTTGATTTCCATTCATGTAACCTTGATCTTATTTTCTCCTGGGCCTCTGATGAAAGAATGAGTTTTATCACTTCATACTGATCTTCCAAAGACTCTTCAGAAAACCCATCACTTTCTAGAAATACTCATATTTGAATATCACAATTTGCCTGCGACAAAAGAATAGACAGGTAGGAAAACAAAGTCGAGGGGAAGATGACTTATAAATAGGTAATCGTCCCCCCCACAAGGGTCAAACTCATATGGCTCAGAAGCTCAGAATTATTTTTGTATTTTTGAATGGTTATAAAAATTCAAAAGAAGAATAATATTTTTGTGACATGTGAACATTCTATGAGTTTCCATTTCAGTGGCCAGAGTCTCAGTGGAACACAGCCAAGCTCATTCTTTCACTGGATGTCAATGAAAGATACTTTCAACATTTGCTGTCTTTGTATTTTGAAGGAAAAAGATTTTTCTAGTTTGTTTTGGTGTTACTGAGGGGACCCAGACCCTGAGCCATATTGGACCTGTGTTTGACTACTAGGCCATATCCCCAGCCCTTAGCAAAGTTAAACTGATTGCAATAGAGATTACACCTTCACAAAGCCAAAATATTACTATTTAGGTCAGTTTTGTGCCATATAACACGATATCAGAGCCTGGGTTTGAGTAGAAATGTATTGGTTCTTGGTTCTGTATGTTGGGAAGTTCTAGAGGTAGCAGCCATTTGCTACATCATTCCACAGTGAAATTAAAGTGGAAGAAAGAGGAGGAATGGATGAAGGGAGGGAAAGAGAGACAGACAGACAGAGGCAGGGACATATATCTTCAAGCTCTTTTGTAATACGCAGTACATTCCATTTATAAGGGTAGAGCCCTTACAATCTAAACACCTTCTTTTAGTGCCCACCTCTCGGCACTGTTGCAGTAGAGTTTGAATAACTAGTTTTGGGCTGGATTTCCAAGATTGCCCCTGGGGGATGGACATATTCAAATCAGCATGGTTGTTAAAAGAAAATGTCTATCACTCCCTTTAGAGTAAACTTTACAAAGCAAGCAGGTGGTTTCAAAAGACATACTAGTTCATAGTTTAGGCTGGCTTTGAGCTCACAATGTAGCCCAAGCTGGCTTCCTACTCAGTGATCTTCCTACTTCTACCTCTTGCATTCTGGGAGTACAGGAATGCATAGTCATGCTTGGCTTGTGCAGTAGCTTTTGAGTGGTAACAGCTTCACCGAAGTATTATTGACTTAAAGGATGAATAAGTAGTTTTACCTAGTTGTTTCTAAATTCTTAAGGAGAAAAAAATCTTCAAGTTATTATTTGGCTTAAAGTAGCTTTTTCCCATTTATTTATTTACCAGTTAATCCTTTGCTCCACAAACATTTGTTGACCTATCTACAAGGTGCCAGGCACATGAAAGGGCACAGCCATCACCCCAGCTTTTGAGGAACTTTCAAGCAAGTGGTGGAAAAATGAGCAATGGTTGAAAGATATTTTCAACACTAAACCTGCATTTTATTACAAGAGTTACAGGTAAGATGCCTTGAGGGAGTTCAGAGAAAAGGAAGAAGTTGGAGCGGGAATGTGAGGAAATAATGCTTCACTTAGAAGTTAATATTTTTATGATTGATCACTTAATTATACCTAAAATTTTGTAGAAGACACTTGGCACCTCTTGTGGCTCTGAAAAAGTCCCAGGGTCTTTGGACCTGTATCAATTTTCTAAGGGTGCTGGGGCAACATGCAGTACCACTGACTAGTACAAATTTATTTTTTCACAATTCTGGCGATTAGACATCCAAGATGAAGGTGCCAGCAAGTTTGGGTTATTCTAAGAAAGCCTTCCATCTTGGATGACATCTTGGACAGCAGTTTTCTCCTGTCTTCCCACCATCTTTCTTTTGTGTATATCTCCCCCAGATTTCTTCTTCATATTCGGACACAAGCCATATCGAATTGGAGTCTATCTCACTGTAAGTTAAATAGTTCTTGAAGATCTCATCTCCCAAGATGCTGGGGGATGGGACTTCAATATATGAATTGAGGGTAGAGGACAGAGCTCAGGTATTTCTTTCTCTCCTCTTGGGCTCAGCTTGGTGCTCAGGTCCTTCAGGTGGCAGCCACTGCCAACCCCCACAGTGGTAGCAGGAGGACTGCTTGTTTCGGAACTACAGGAAGGAATGGAAAATAGCCACAAACAATGCATAGATCTGACCGATGTCTTTGTGTCTGTGAGGCTGAGAAGGCCCTGAAATATTCAGTCAGAAAGGTTTTTACGGTGGGCTGAGAACATGGAACAGAACAGGTTACTGTAGATTTCAGACAAAGAGATTGTAGATGTTAGTTTTGAAGCTAGACCAATAGCTAAAGAAATTCACAGTGTCTCTTTCTATTTGTAATTCTGTTGTCATATTTTTATGATTTATTTTTAAATTTCTCTCTCCCTTCTCTGAACAGTATTCAATGAGCCTCACTGGGAAGAGTGGGAAGGAACAGAGCTGGCTGCTTGCTTTCTAGTGCAGGGAGGAGCGCTGTGTACAACTGCCCTCCTGTGTTCTCGGCAGAGGGGAAGGAAGCTACAGGTAATTTGTCTCCAAAAAGAGACCCATTTTAAATCTTCTGTTTCAACCTGATTGTTTTCTTTTTTTAAATGATTGCACTTTCTCAAAATTGGCCAGTGTGTGACTCTTTAAAAAGAATTTTTGCATTAGTTACCATTTTTAGTGGCATTCAGGTCTAAACATAAATCTGCTTGTGGTTTTGAAATAAATGTAAAAATTAAATAAATTACAGAGTAAGGGCAACCAACTATAAGAAAATTAAGTTTAAAGAATCAATTAAGAGGAAGAGAGTGTGGATCAGTGGAGAGCACTTGCTCAACATGGGTGAGAACTTGGATTCACAATTGCACAATCAAGTAACGATGCCCCCACACACAAAACTGCTGGTTTTGAATTTAATGCTGGAAAGAGGTAGCATCTGGCCTGATTCCAAATGTAATTTTATATATGAAAATTAAAATGTTAAAGCAGAGAATACCTGCTGATAAGTGGAAATGAAAAAATGGTTTTGATTACTAACAATCAAATGTGTTCACTGACTCATCAGTACAAGCATGCCTGGTTGTCTCCATTCGCAGCCCTAGACGCTTGCTAACAAGGTGTGTTGTATGCAACTGGTGTCAATGTAGTGCATCCATTCACAGAATGAGTCTTGTGGGCTGCTGGGCTAGCTATCATGGAACAACTGCCTTCTCCGGTCTTGTCCTTTAATCCCTTTTCTGCAAACCCACTTGTGGGGCTTTAATACAGGCATACACAGCACTGAGTACTGAAGCAGCAATGAATTTAAAAGGTTGTTGCTCGGATGATCAGAATTTTGTCAAACCTACTGTTTAGAATGTAACCATAGCATGATATTGAAAGTCTCCATTAAAAGAAAACCCTGGACCCTTGTGAGCTGGGCTCCATTTTGATTTCTTAAAATTTTTAAAATTTTTAATTTTTTCTAGTTTGTCACCACAGAAGGAAGAGGAGTGAGGAGAGACAGGATTTATTAAGTGGCAGTAGATATGCCCTAGTCTGTGAGAAGTGAGTACTGACGCTTACTTATTGTAACGCCAGTCTCATCATGTTAATATTTAAGTCTGAAGATACAAAAAAACAGATTGTGAACTGAAAAGTTCATTTTTTATGATGTACAGACAAGTTATTTCTTATTGACTTTCACACTCTCGTTACCCCTGTCAAGCCTGACCCTAGCTTGGAAAGTTAAGTCAGCCAAATGAAACATCATTTGTTTGTCAGGGGCTGGGGTACACCATGTGCTTGGTTTGCAGGCAGCACTGCAAAAGGCCTGTTCTCTGGCTCTGTCTGCATTTACATCTGTTAACCTTCAGGGCATAACACTCTGACCATCTGCGGACCCTAGTTGCTAAAGGGAGGAGGGGCAGAGGTAAAAGAGACAGAGAGAGGGTGACCTGGTAAACCTTCCTCTGGCCTCTCAGGCTGCTCAGAAGTTCCCTGGTTCATTTGGTCCATGAGCTTCATGGTGGAAACTTTTCTGACCTCCTTAGATTCAAGTAGATGTGAAAGTCAAGCTGTCGCTGGGGCATCTCAATCATTTTCTGTCCCCTCAAAACATACAGACACATAAAAATTCCTCTTACAGTGATCAGCCACACAAGGTGAAATCATGTGGAAGATTGATCCATCAAGGTACAAAATTTTAAATAATTCTGGATTCAAACGATCAACATGATCCACTCTCTGACGGGAGAAAAAACAACCATCACATGAGACGTCACTATCTCCCCTTTTCACACCAAGTTCTTGCTTGTGAGTGCTGAAGTAGGACAGAAGTAGCATCTATTTGAATTTATAATCCTTGGTCCTAGCTGTCCAGTAGGATCATTAGAAAAAGTCAAAACATGCCATGACCAGGTCTCAACTTTAAAGATTTTTATATAGTTGATCTGAGGGTGGAGTCCAACCATTGATACTAGGTGTGTCCATTAATAGACACATCTGGGACCTTCATAGGCTTGGGTTCCACTTTGATAAAATTTAAAAAAATTGTCACCTAGTACACAACACACATGGAGGTGGCTCTAACGTGCAGGGAAGTTGAGGACCACTCATTTGGATGAGAGCCCGACAGCTTTCTATAGATGCTAGTTACTACCAATCTCAGAACTCTTAAAGAACCTCTTCGACTGAGGAAAGAGTACGAGAACAAAGAACTTTTTTGTTTGTTTGTTTGTTTGTTTTGTGAGACAGGGTCTCAGGCTGGCCCTGAGCTCACTGTGGAGCCCAGGCAAGCCTCCAACTCAGCAATCCAAGGGCCCTAGTTCAATCCCTGGTACTGCAAAAACAAACAAATAAAAACCCTGTGATTTGGTAAAGGAAAGAAATAATTTCTAGACTAAATTTCTCAACTTCAATACTTGACAATGGACCAGATAACTTTTTGTTTAGCTGCAGGGGTTTCTGTATCATTGTAAGACATTTAAGAACAACTGGGTTCTGCTCCCTAGATATGAGGAAAAACCCAACATCCTCATGTTATGCCCCTGACAATCAGAAAACACCTCCAGGCATTGCCAAATGTCCCTTGAGGTGTAAAATTTTCTCCCATCTCCATCTGAGAATCATTGACATAGCATAGACAATGGGTTGTGTGGGCTTTCTCTCCGTCTTTTGTTTTAAATAAATTTTTCATTTTTTAAATTGGCTATACAGATTAATGGGTTATTTTATTTAGCAGTTTTGTACATTTTTCCTAAAATTAACAAGACCAGTAATTTATTAAACCCATCTGGAAATATTGGAAAAGTTATCAGCTTTGCTTAGAAGCCTGGAAATTCTGTCTGATGATATACACAGCCTTCTCTGTGAAATTAAGGTAGCATCCAAAATGAAAAGTTTGTTTTTGTCAATTTAGCTGATGAGTTATGACTCTTACTAGAAAAACTTGTTTTTTAAAGATAAAAACTATCTTAAATCCAAGATGAGTTTCTAAAACATATACAAAACACTAAAAACCACTAAAACCATTTTAAGTTAAATATATGCTATAAAAAATACAAAAGCTTTTGAAACAGAAGTATTTCAGATTGGAGGGCATAATTCTGATACAATTTATTTCATTAAAATATCACTACATTTATTAACCCCCCCACACTACATGTAGTAAGAATTCTCTGAAGTAGTATTTTGGTCTGTTTGTTTTTTTGAGACAGAGTCTTGCTATGTAGCTCAGGCCGGCCTTGACTCACTTTGTTGCTCAGACTGGCCTTGAACTCATGGGGATCCTCCTGTCCCTGCCTCCCAAGGCCTGGAATTGCAGGCATGTGCTGGCACTCCCAACCTTGTAGGGGTATTTATTTATTTATTTATTTATTGAGACAGGGTCTTGCTTTGTAGTTCAGGCTGGCCCTGAGCTCACTATGTAGCTCAGGCAAGCCTCGAACTCAGAAATCCACCTGTCTCTGCCTCCTGAATACTGGGATTACAGGCATGAGCCACCACGCCCGGCACTGTGGTATATGGTATTGATTGCTGGTGGATGGGAGTCACCACCCGCAACACTGCATGTGGTTATGGGGATTGAACTCAGGACCTTGTGCTTGCAAGGCAGGCGTTGGAAGCACTGAGCTAAATCTTCGGCCCTGTAGTGGTATCTTTTTTTTTTTTTTTTTTTTTTTTTTTTGAGACAGGGTCTCGCTTTGTAGTTCAGGCTGGCCCTGAGCTCACTATGTGGCCCAGGCAAGCCTCAAACTCAGCAATCCTCCTGCCTCTATCTCCCAAGTGCTGGGATTACAGGCATGAGCTGCCACACCCGGCTGTAGTGGTATCTTTTTTTAAAAAGTCTTAAGCATGTTAGGAGGTACCACAGGGGTAGAGCCCATGTTGAGTATTAAGGTGACCCTGGGATTGGATACCAGCACAAGACAAACAGAAGGAAAGGAGGAAAAGAAAGAGGGAAAAAGAAACCAAAGAAAAAAAAGAAATGAAAGCCAAAAAGGAAGAAGAAAAGAAGAGGAGCAAAGGAAAGCCCTAGCCAAAGACTCTCAGTGAAGTCATCTACATAGTGCTGCAACACAGGGGGCCTGTGGGTTGCCTGATTTCAGAGTGACTTGGTTGGTACCAGATATTGCAGCGGGAACCATGGCAACAGCACTTGATAGGAGAAGCTGCAGGTTTAAAGCGGAAGCTGAAGCTTAAGTGGTAGAGTTGGTTTGATGTCACCTTTCTTCGACATCTGAGTTTCTGTGATTTTTCCCGGCACTCCGCTAGTCATGAGCATCATCTCATGTCCCCTTCACAGTGTCTCCTAAGGTTGTGCGACTTAGTATCTCTATGGTTGAGAGGACCCAGGTTAAGTCCAGAGTGCTAAGTTTTCCAAAGCTGCAGTACTGGTGAGGAGTGCTGTCATGGTAGAGGTTCTTAGATGGTTTCAGTTCCTGTTATCTGAGAATTTTGGTAGTTCTTTTATGGGGCATACAGGCCCAAAGAAGTACTTAGCAACTCCATTTATTAGATACTTAGGTCCAAAAAACTTCATAAGTATTTCCATCCTAACACACCTTTGGTAGTCTCTTCAAAAGATAATACGCATGGG
Organism: Thryonomys swinderianus; assembly: GCA_004025085.1. Lineage (NCBI taxonomy): Eukaryota > Metazoa > Chordata > Mammalia > Rodentia > Thryonomyidae > Thryonomys > Thryonomys swinderianus. The sequence continues at coordinate 16,501 of PVIC010000867.1, read as the reverse complement.
TTAAAAGAGACAAATATGTTTTATTGCATCCTTAAATAACCACGGTTATTTACAAAGGACATGGCTGTGCCATTCTCAAATGTCATATCCAAGTGAACAATGCTGCCCTCATTTCCTGTTCCGTATTGAGTTTTGTGCAGTCCCAGGGTTTAGCACAGCAGCTGCCGAACACCTAACTTTGCAAACACACGGCATTATCAGAAGAAACGCAGTGTGTGATAGGATGCTGTGCGATCTAATGCTGAACCTGTGAACCACTTTGAGCTAGGTGTTCACACTTTGTCTGACAGATACCAAGTATTATTGCTGTGTTTTTCTCAAACATTTGAGGGGACGCAGAGTTTGGAAACTGAAGGCCAGTTTGGTTTTTTTCCAGGAGGTTGTAAATTCTTTGGCAGACAGCCATTCTCTTTCTCATCCCTACATACTCTTCTCTGGCACAAGTCTGACACAGGGAGGAGTCAGCAGATGAAAAAGACGTCTGAATTGTCCCCGGCCTTAGCTCTGTCTACCTCTCATTCTCTATAGGAACATCTAAACCCTGCAGAGTCTCTTTGGGGTGACTGTTGCATTTGCAAGAGAAGCAGATTTAATGCAGGACACAGAAGTTTGCACAATTAGCTGACAATATCTGCCCACAGAATCCAGTGTAGAAAGGGGCAAAAGATCTGCCCCCATGTGCTAGAGAACCAGAGGCTCCAGCTGAGGCCTCCAGCCCCTGGCGGTGGCGGCCCACGCAAGTCAAGAGGTGGGGGAACCTGTGGTGCTGGAACCTCAAGAGTCTGTGCAGGAACCTGGAGACAGCACTCAAGCAGAAGGCAAAGACCGCAGCTCCTTCCAGGAGAACAATGGACGCTTCTCCTAAGAAATGCAGCTGGAACAAAAATCATCAGCAGCAAAGCTCTTGCCACAAAAATCAGCATGGCATCCTTCCCTCCCGTGCTCCTTTTCTACTGCAGGACGACAGCCCTCCTTCAGCGCTCTTCCAGGCCCAGAACCGTGCTGACTCAGCTCAGATGGATGTTCCTACTCAAACTGGCAACCAGGAGCCACCACAGTGATTTTCTTCCTAAAGCTGGAGGTTCTAGATTTCCCCAGGAAGAAGCTCAAAATGGCCTGCGAGTGCCAGCAAACCTGAGCCCCATTGCTACCACCTATCTGTGCAAGGGAAGCCTGTATCAAGCCAATCTGTCCACACAAGGTCAAGTGATCTGGTAGCCGGGGTGATCTACACAGCTGTTGCTCAAAGCAGCAGCTCCAACAGACACACACACTTGGCTCCCAGCCCAGGCTCTGATGTAGCTCTTTTTAGGAAGTGAGTACAGAGAGGGAGATGAGAAGAGGTTTGCAACTAGGAATGAATACTCATCCACTGTTTTCCTCAATCTTTTTTTCTTTTCTTTTTTTTTTTTTTTTTTTTTTTTTGAGACAGGGTCTCACTGTAGTTCAGGCTGGCCCTGAGCTCACTATGGAGCCTAAGCAAGCCTTGAACTCAACAATCCTCCTGCCTCTGCCTCCCAAGTGCTGGGATTACAGGCGTGAGCCACCACGCCTGGCACTGTGGTATGTGGTATTGATTGCTGGAGGGCATGAGTCACCACGCCCAGCATTGTATGTGGTTATTGGGAATCGAACTCAGGACCTTGCGCTTGAGAGGCAGGCACTGGAACCACTGAGCTAAATCTCTGGCACCTGTTTTCTTCAGTCTCAATACTTTAGTAGATTTACTTAAGTAGAGACCCAGATTTTCCAACTATCCACTTCCCATTCTTGGGGTATGACTGAGATAGTTGTTCATCTCATCTTGCACACCAGTCCTCAATCGATCTTACCATAGGTTTGTCTTTTGTTACTGGGGAAACCAAATTAACAAGTATTTCTATTAGAAACATGTGACATTTTTGTTCAATAATTCAGTCCCTACTTACATAGATACAACCACATGTGTGAGAATGACACATAAACTGCAGCAATATTTGTAATAACATATGATTAAAATTACATACATATTCTTTAATAAGAAACTATCAAATTATGGTAACATACATAAAACCTTGGGGAGTCTTTAAGGAAATGGTCAGAATGCTTTTTCTGTGAGGGGTCAAAATGGTGACTTCTACTCTTTGGAGATAATACAGACTGTGTCACAATTATTCAACTGCTGTTTCAGCACAAAAGCATCTGCAGGCTATGTGTAAAATAATAAATAAGTGGTGTTCCAATAAGATTTCTATTTACTAAATGAGGCAGAGACCAGGTTTGCTGTTTGGGCCATTATTTGTCTACCTGACTTACAGGAATAAGCCAGTTTGTATGCTCACCAGGGAAATATATCCAAGAGACACACATGCACACACAAACACACCCAGTACATCTATCTGTCTGTCCATCCGGCCGTCCATCTATTTATCCATCCATCCATCTATCTATCTATCTATCTATCTATCTATCTATCTATCTATCTATCTATCTATCTATCTATCCATCCATCTACCTATTCACATACCTATTTCATTTGCTTTTGGGACAATTCAGGGCTTCTAAGTGGGCAGTACTCTACCCCAGACCCTTCAAGATATATTTTCAAGATACGAAAACCAGGGAGGAAAAAATATATAAATGTGTATATAAATGCATAGGTTACTCTGGAAGTCCAGGGACAGAAACTGGAAATCTGAGAGAAAGGGAACTTGAGAGCCTTTTCATTGAACTTCATCTTGTTCCTACTAAAGTTTGTAGCATATGCATAGATTACTTAATTAAGAGAAATAACATTTTTTGCATGATTCTAGTGATCCAACCCAGGGCATTCATACTAAGCTACATACCTTACCCTTTAAAAATGTTTTTTGAGACAGATTTCTACTTAGTTGCTTGGGCTGGGCTTGATTGTGATCCCCCTGCCTAGGCCTCCCTGAGTGCTAGGATTACAGGCATGTGCTGCTATACCTAACAAGATGCAAACGTTAAAAAAAAATTGAAACCATATTACCATAATCCTGATTTGTACATCAAGATTGACAGCTTGTGTCGCTAGCTGTCTGGCTCTGCATATTATTGAGTAGCATGTTGAGTCCCCATTAAACTGTGAACTCTTTCACAGGGCTGAACTTATAATTGCAACGTTACCTGCTTCCTGCTATAACATACAATTTCTCACAGTGCTTCACTCAGAGAAGACCTCTTTGTGTACTGAGGACTGTAAAGTAAATAAATATTCATTTATGTGAGTACTGGTAGGAGGGAGCACTTCTCTTGCTCTCCACACAAAATGGCTTCTGCTCTGTATGTGGAATCAAATTAAAGTTGACTGCAAGCAACGCACGACCAATATGACCAATATGTGAGACCATCTGGCCAACATGGTGCTCACTACATACTGGATCTTTGCCTAGATTAAAGGGTGGTTCTGGCAGAGCCACTGCCTTGCACTCTCCTGGGCCATTTCTTGCTGAAGATGCCTCCCATCTGCCCTCTTCTCAGAGGATTCGGGCTTCCTGGGATTACAGGGAAATACGGACACAAACCCACAGGACTTTTGGCCCCAGGACACCCACACAGGAGAGATGAGTCAGAAGAGAAGGGAAAACATTCTCTTCTCTCTCCAGGAGGGTCATGCCCAGCCATGGGCGACCCAGCCACGTGGCGTTTCTGACTTGCGGGGAGGCGGCGTGGGTGGACAGTGAAGGAAAGGAGCTGCTGGCCTGTACCACCTGCTGCCCTCTCTCCTGTGAAGCCGTCGCCCGCTCCACTGCCGCAGAAGCACAGGACATCACAATTCCCAGACGCTTGCTTTCCTCTAACACCGTGGCCCTGGTGTGAGTTACCATGGCAATTTCAACATATTAGAGCTGTATTCGTTGATTTTGGCATTTAAAAAAAATTTCTTCAGCAATTTTGAGTCAGTGTTGAAATTCTCTCTGTCTTTACTGATTCTGCAAGCTGGAAGTTTTAGTTTCCCATGGCACTGCCATGGTGCTGTCAGGAGCAGGGGCAGGAGACCCCTGTGAATGGCCTCTTGCTGTGCTATGAGCATGATCTGGGAGCTAAATGCAAGTCCTGAACTCAGGCGAGTGGGGAAAGAGAGGAAAGAGGTAACAAAAGGACATTTTGTCACCAGAAAGATAAAATCACCTGATCAGGAGTTAACCACAGAGTGCTAAATTTAAAAGGGATCACAAACACTGTCTCGTTCAGGCCACACATTTTGCTCATGAAAAGTGGACAAAGGACACGTGACTTGCTAGATGTCTAAATTACTTTTTTTGTTGTGGAGACAAAATACCCAACACCCAGAATTAAAGGAGGAAATGTTTATTTAGATCACGGTGTGCAGAGGTTTCAGGCTAGAATCAGCTCTCATCCCAGAGAGAGGCTGCAGAGGAGAAAGAGTGCATGGCAGCCAGAGGTGGTGAAATAACAAGAGATGACCCCAGCTCTTTCTGTCTCATATCTCATCCAGGCCACCCACCGTTTAGTGGGGGCAGCACTCACACCCTTACTCCTAGAGCACTGGATTCTGTCTTTGCATCATGAATCAATTCCACTGTCACACTCTCGATCCAGCCATCTCTGAAAAAGCCCCACATAAGACAAGATGAGGCTTTCAGGGGACATCTAGACACAAGCTACAACATTCTGCCCCTGGCCTCTCAGAGATTCATGCTCATGTCTTTGTGCAAAAGGCATTTAGTCTAACTCCAAGAGTTGCAAAGTCCTAACAGTTTCAGCATGGCTGAAAAGTCCAAGCCCAAAGTCTCCTCTGAGAGTTAAGGCAAACTCTTAGCTGCAAGCCCCTGCACAAATGAAAAAACAATGAATCACTTTCAGCATTCAAAGACACATTCAAAAAGTTACAAACAGGGGAACAGCAAGAATGGGAACAAAGCAAGACCAAAATCTAGTAGGTAAAACATTAAATCCCATAGTTCTGCTTCAGGACCTCCAGCACTCTGGGGCAAATTGTAAGTCCAAAGAGTTTGAGCGACTCCACCCCTTGGGGCCTGCTGGCATTTGTAGTTCCCATTGATTCTCTCTGCGGCTAGCTCTGCTCCCTTCTTGTAGCTTTTCTAAGCCAGTTCATGCTCCTGGCTTTTCCAAACTTCTGAGGTCTCCACTGCCTTTGGTTTCTTACTCATGGCTTTACACACTGCCAACTCAGGAGCACACATGGCCTCCCACATCTTCTTCTGAAAACCGGGTGGAAGCCTTCCAGACCCCTCAACTCTTGCATTCTGCACACACCTAAAACCACCACCATGGGGATGTTGCCATCTGGAGCAATAGCCAGGCTTACTTCTCTCTTCGCTATAGGGGTCCAGTGCTTATGAACCAAATCCCCAGGAACAACTTCCCTAGCCCACCACCATTCTCAACACGGTGCTCTTCTCAAAGTATGAGGCTATAAAGTGTAGAGACCTGCTACTTCTGTGATGCACTCCAGTCATCTTTTCTATTCTTCTATTCCTTCTCAGCAACCAGGATCTCCTCTATTCTCTGGAGTCCATAGCTTTACTGAAGTTTCCTTTTGGCCAAACTTAAAATGTTTTAAATCATTCTGCTAGGCTCTTTGCTCTTGATTCTCAACATAAATCTGGCTAAAAGCTCCCAATAGTAGGCATGCCACCACCTCAACTTTAGGCTGCCTGAAGATTTCACTCTCCAGATTAGTTAGGCTACCACCCATAATCTCAGTCTGAGCCAGTCTCTGAGCACAAACAAAATGCAAACTTTCTCCCAAGCCATAACACACGCCATCTGGAGTTCAACAGCCAGTGCAGTCCTTCTTCCCAGCAGGAACTCCCTGAGCCCAGTCTTTACCAGCGCATTTCTGCCAGCATTCTGGTCTTCTGAGCTATGACCAGAATCTCCCACACATTACAGCTTAAAGTGTTCTAGCTCTGCTTTTACAGCCAACACCTCCAGACCTTTCCTAACACTTTCCCTTCTCACAAACCAGTTCAAAAGGCACTTCAAACACAATGGCCAGGTAATGTCACAGCAATGATTCCACTTTTGGTACCAAATTCTGTCTGCATTACTTTTCTCGTTGCTGAGACAAGATACCCAACACCCAAAGTTAAAGGAGAAAGGTTTACTTTAGATTACAGTTTATAGAGGTTTCAGTCCAAAAGCAGCTGGCTTCAAGGCAGGATGCCATGGAAAACAGGCTCTGCAGGGGGGAAACAGTTTGTGGTGGGACAAAAGACAGAAAAACAATGAAGAACAACAGCTCTTTCTGTCCCTTGTATCTTATCCGTCCTTGACACCCTTACTCTTACTGCCCTTGAATCTAACATCACATCATGTAACAGTCCCAGGATCACACTTCAGAATTAGCCACTCTGACCACATGGAGTGTAGACACAACCCTAACACTCAAGGTTACAAGGATACTTGTGGCAAATCTGGAATCAGAACTTGAGTCTCCTGACTCCAGTGCCATTGTAAGTGTCTGTTCTCCAACACTGTAAGGCCCCGAAATGGGAGAGAATATGAACTGGAAATACTAATTAGCATGGAAAAATTCTCAAAAAGTAGAAAGGGGCTTGCCTTCCTTTAATTAACTGATGAAAAAAAACTTGATATTTTGGGGGGCTGGAGTTTCAGCATTACTGTTGGTGCCATTCCTCAGAACCCTAATGATTATTTTTCTCTCTTTCCCATAGACTGTGCTGTAGGTACATGTGTGAAATGGATTTTAATAATCACCTGCCCAAAGTCTCCGAAATGCCATTTCTTACAAAACAGGGCCAATGAAAAGACACTTTTTTTTTTGATACAGGATCTCGCTTTGTTGTTCAGCCTGTCCCTAAACTCACTGTGTAGCCCAGGCAAACCTTGAACTCAGCAATCCTCCTGTCTCTGCCTCCCAAGTGCTGCAATTACAAGTGTGAGCCACCACACACAGCAAGACACCTTTTAATATAAGAATAGGGAAGTCAGTAAACTCAACTCAAATTCTTTATCTCATTTGTGGTCTCTCGTACATCGAGAAGTAGCACCTACACATAAGGTGATGAGGTGGATAATGATAGAGAATGATGTTTCTTGGGCACTTACTGTGTGCTGGTAACATAGCTAAAGCTAATGCATGTGCTTAAGGCTTTACATATTCTCCCCCTTCATATAATTATTATTTCCATTTTACAGAGGAATAAACTGAGAAGTAAAGTGGTCTCATGGCTAAGAGGTAATGCATATTTACATTCAACAAGCAATAGAAGATGTCTGCATACTTACTCTTTGACATGTAAATTGGAACCACAGCATTTTAGACCTGGAAGTCACCATGTCATCCAGTATCTTTTTTGTTGTTGTTGTTGTTGTTGACAGAGCAAGGAACTGGCACCTACAGAAGACCAGTGGTTTGTTCAGTTACCTAATTACTAGCAGATCCAACTTTCCGCCTCTCAGGAGAACGCCCTCTACTGGATCAAACTTCCTTACTTTACCTCTGATGGCACATTTTGTCAGCATGGCTCAGATCCTTAAGGACAGCCCTTTAGATAAGGGTTAATACAGATCAGACACAGGTACTTCTATAAGATATGAACCTTCTGGAATTGATATGAGTGTATATGTACAATACTAAGTGTTGGGAACAAAGGAGAAGGGTCAGAAGTACGTGTCAATAGAAAGGTTTATTTCAAAACAAACCTAAGAAGGAACTGAGAACAGATTAGGGAACTCTTGTACAGGATATGAGCCACTTCTAGAGTCATAGGGATGAGAGGGAGGCTGTGGAAGGGAAAAGGTCAGAATGGGGCTGTGAGGGGAAAAGTCCAGTGAAAAAGAGCTGTGGTCCCCTGCTAGAGTTAGTGCTTGAGAAATGTAGAGTGTGGTGAGTGTCTGCCAGGAATGAGGCTGAAGAATGGGATGGGAGTTATAGGCTGTAGCCATGGTTACTGGGCCTCATTAACAGGACTATACATTGTTAGCAAGTGTAAAAGCATAGCGGGATAGGAGAGTCTTAAAGTGGCCTCTCATGAGTCTAGGATGGCAGTGCTGATTTCTTTACATGGCACAATAAAAACTCTGCTAAGTTATAAGCTACCTCCTATCACAATCTGTTATTATAAATATGGAGGACAGTGGCAGTGGAACTGGGTATGGTGATCACACCTATAATCCCAGCCTGTGAGGAGACTGAGGCAGGAAGATCATAAGTTCCAGGCTGACCTGGGAATCTTAAGGACACCCTGTCCCAACATAAAATTTTAAAAAGGGCTGGCGTGTGGCTCAGTGGTGCTGAACTGGCGTTAGCAAGGTCTAGATTTCAGTCCACAGAACAAGAAAGGAAGAAAGAAAGAAAGAAAGGAGTGAGACAGACAGACAGAGAGGACAGAAGGAAGGAAGAAAAATAAGTGGTGATGGAAAAAGACCCCTCAGTTAGTGGTCTGGCAGGTACTGAAGCTAGGGTACCACCAGGCAAGAATTTTCCTCTTAAAGTTTACTCGGCTAGCTTCTCAACACAATCCCCACCTGCCCTTCTCTTCCAAATACGTAATTATTGGTGCTTCGTGATTATGCTTATTGTCTATCATGTCTGCCTTTCACGGTTATGCTATCATTGTCGTGTGCTGGGGAGGACAAAGATATTTACAGAGCCCACCTCTCTCAGTCTCTCTCTCCCTCTCCCTCTCCCTCTCCCTCTCCCTCTCCCTCTCCCTCTCCCTCTCTCTTGGGCCCTCCCTGTGTTGCTCATCCTGGTCTCCAGCTCCAGGGCTAAACTGCCCTCCCACCTCATCCTCTCGCATGCTGGGACCTCAGTTGTGCACTGCTGCACACTAGCCTTATCTCCCACTCCTGACTAAGAGGTCAGGTTCTAAGAAATATACTCTGTTGATTACAAAGGGAGAAACTATGCAGTAGATGAGGACGCAGAGAGGGAAGGAGCGAGAAGGGGCAACAACTCCTACCCTGCTCTTTGGCCAGACCACAAGCTGAGGCATCCAAGGAAGGGCAACTTTTCCCCAGGCTAGATGTGTCACCTTGCATGTCCAAGGGGAGCACTTTTTGCGTTTTGCCTCTGTGCAACTCAAGGAAGTGAATTACTGATAGCCACAGACTATAGAACTTTACTCACCTTCCCCTCATGGCCTGTGTCACTTAAATCCCAGAGTGTTGAACAAATCTGCTTAAATTTTTTTTTAATTCAAGTTCAGTTCTGTTCTTCAGGTAAATACCTCTTTCATATCAGAAAAAAAAATCAGTCTCCAGTATATGGGGACTAAAATAAAAATCAACGCTCCCACTGGACCAAGAACAACCCATTGAAACTTTCCCACTAAGAAGGATGTTAAATGCTGACTGCTTATCAAAGCACTTACATGGCTTTCTCTCCTCTAGCAGCGCAGACCCCTCGCAGAATCCTCCTGTGGACCACAGCTATGACCCCACCATCTGATTCAAGGGCCAAGGGCCAAGGTTCCTGTTGCTTTCCATGAGGAGGTAATCAGGTCACGGTGACAATGCCATGATTAACCACGAGAGAACCTACCTTTGGATGCCACTTCTACTGACTATTCGGTACATGTTTCATCTTTAATTGGCATTGAAAGATTCTAAGAGATTGTCAAAATTCCTACAGGAATTTCAGATTCTTTCTTCTCTCAGAAGTTACTAGTAGCCTACTGAAAAAAAAATTAAAAATAGCTAAAATAAAACTAAGCATTTTAAGAAATGCTTTCTATGGCAGTTTGATACCTCATTTATAGTATTTGCCTTCAATTTTCAATTTGAACACCCAGTAATAGGTGAGGCTAACGACCTCGGATTTTGTATGTTCAAAACAGAAGTGACAGTCAGTGAGTTAAGCACCACGCCAGCCAGATGATGACAGGCGAGCATCTCCTCTGCTCGCCAGTCCTGTCCTTTCTGCCACATCTAGGAGAGAACACAACAAGAACAGGGAGTCCTGGGTTTGCGGATCGGTGGTCTTGGAAATTATACCTTTCCTACTGTTCCAAACATTAGAACTGCAGCTGGGAGTAAGGGTGCTAGGTTTCTATAACCAGGGAGATGATCTGTCACCCTTCACTCGCTGTGTTTTCCTGGTCATGGTACATAAGAGTAAGAAGCTGCCATTTCTGTGTAATGCCTACCTCACTGGCATTCTGTGAAAATGTGGCATTCCGTTGTTGTGTACTAGACACCAGCAGACTAGGTTATAAAGCAACGTAAAGCCACTCACACTACAGCTTCACCCTGCCAAACTGAAACTAAGCTATTTATCTGAATGTCTAAGAATCAGGAGTAGAGACTTAGTGGCCAAATTTTCCAAACAATCCAGTTTCATTTGGCACAGATAGTGTACATAGTAATCCTTGCCTTACAAAGTAATCTGAAGTAAACTCAGGTTAATTGATCAGCTATTTTTTTTCTCTTGTTCTCTCTATATATCCTGGCCTTGCAAGGAAATTAACTGTGAAATAAACAACGTACTTTTATCCTTTTGTTTTGATTTTCTTCAGCCTTTTTCTGTCTATCAAACTATCTCTTCTTGACTCCTTGGAATACCTGCTCTGTTTTACAGAATGAAATAACTGATTCTACAACCTAAAGCCAATTAAGATGTTTAAACAAAATTGTTTTAACTTAATTTTTTTTTTTTTTTTGAGACAGGGTCTCGCTTTGTAGTTCAGGCTGGGTCTGAGCTCACTATGTAGCCTAGGCAAGCTTCAAACTAAGCAATCCTCCTGTCTCTGCCTCCCGAGTGCTGGGATTACAGGTGTAATCCACCATGCCCGGCATTTTAACTTAATTTTTAATACTACCTCGTTTAAGGAACATGAAATGGTATATGAAGAGGATCTACTATTTTTTAATACTTAACAAAGGTTTCTCTAGTATTTAACTTTGAGACATTATCTCACTAAGTTCCCCAGGCTAGTGTCAAGCTTTGGTGATCTCCTGCCTCAGCCTCCAAGTACTGGGAATTATTGGTGTGTGCCCCCATGTCCAGCTAGAACTGATAAGTTTTGATGAAGAATTCAGTATGGAAAGAAGGGAGCGAGTGGTATCAGATAACTCTGTCTCAAGAGATCAGATAAATACTAGTAATAGAACTAGGAAATATGTGAGGATAGATTTCTGGAAAATGAAGACTATCATGCAGTTTGTGACCTCTTGAGTCTGAGGGCTTTGCAGTAACATACTTGCCTACATTTGACTCTTCCATAAACCCAAACACTTGGAGGAAAAGATCTAAAGTTAAAGTTATATACATTTTGGCTTCAGTAAGCAGGTACACAGTCAAAACTTTACTATCTTCGGATGACTCTGGAAACTCATGTAGGGTCATTCTACAATCTTTTACCATCACCAAGAATGCACAAAAGCATGGGGATGGTAAAAGAGTTTATGAAGAGTTTAAACAAGAGTTTTAAATGATCGTGTGAGTGATTAGAGAAATAAATGAGCAGAGAGGCTACAGGGGAGTTCCTGGTGCTGGGGAAAATCCAAAGCTGCTACAGAGGAGAGGGCAGAAGAGGCATCGGGAGCCCTGTGCGCGGTCAGCTCAGCCCGGTGGCTCGAGGGGGTGTTAGTGATGGGCAGTCCCAGGGGGGACTGGGCCGGAGGCCATGAAACCGAGAGCCGTGAGTGCCCTGAAGATGGATGGAGAAAGCCTGCCGGAAGCTGACTGAAGACTTCGTGCTCCGCTAAGATGTGCATCTAGGCTGAATGCGGTTTCTCTGCTCTGCATCTAAGTGCAGACTTTTGCAGCTCCAGAGGTTTAGTTTCAGATCCGGGCTTTACCGCTATCTGTTTTCTTTGCTGAAATAACAAAAACAGTGGGGCCCTGATGTAAGAGAAGGCAGGTTGAGTTCTTGGTACAAGGCCTACAGAGAAGAGATCAAGTCATAGTATCTGCGACTGGTAACGTGGCAGTGAAATCATTTTCACATGTATGTGCAAACAGTAAATATAATTAAATAAAAATTCAAAACACAATACCACTGCCCAGTCTCCCTTGGCAATTGCATTCTCATAGTTTTATATAAATCAAACCATATCACATAGATTCTCATGGCTGGAAACCTTTAACAGGACATACGAATTTGCAATGTAAAACGTATCAGTTTGCTTCCTTTAGATTGCCGACTACCATGGCATCACATGAATATATCCCAGTCTATTCATTCATTCATGTGATGGACAGCTGGGCTGTTTCTACTCTTGAACTATTACAAACAGGCCCAGGGAAGTAGCTCTGGGGCACTGCCTGCCTCACAAGCACAAGATCCTCAGTTTGATCCCGAGTCCAAAAAAAAAGTTTTCTATAATTACGAACTCTACAGTTGCAGCAAAGTCATTATGTATCTTGCCCTAGTGAAAAAGATGGCATTCCAGCTGTGTTCTCAGGTTCTGCTCCCCTCAGAATGTAGCTCCGCCCTTTCTCAACCTTCCAGTTTCCAGCCCTCCTACCCTTCCGAATTTTCAGTTGAGGTTGTACAAAGACTCAGCTGCAGAGGCCCCACACTCTGTCAACATATGGAAACAGGTTTCCTGTGCTATAAATAAAACCCTGAAACCTGTCACAGTTGGTTAATATCACCCACATTCGAAGCCACGGACAGAGAGGAAAGAGACAGAAACAAAACATCTGTTGCTTTATATAGAAACCAAGCACATGCCAGAAAAAGAAATCATCAGTTTTGAGGCACATGGAGACTGCGAAGGCCTAACCACTAAGGTTCCCGGAAGGGAGGACCTCCTCGCTCCGTCCTCGTTAATGTTCGCGACACTCATTGCCAAGTAGAGCAGAAGAAACAGCGAGAGCTTCCCTCTACCTCTGCTGACACCAGGGACTCAGGGTAAGGAAAATCTGCTCCTTAGACTTGGGCATTTCATTCAGTCTCCTCAGAGGGGAACCAGGACCCAGTCAATGCCAGGGAATGCCCTCATCTACCCATTCCCCAGCTCAGTGGTTCCTGGAAATCCAGAAACGATCAGAAGGGAAGAGTCTGCATGCTGAGGTTCTAGTGTGACACCAAGGTGACTGCTCAGAGAGTGATCAGAGGATGCTCTGCCCTCCTAGACAAAATACCGCTCTCCTAGATTCTGTGGCACCCACCAAACTAGTGTCTGCCCTAGACTGGAAATTCTCAAGTGGAGTGATTACTTCGGCAGCTGTAAGGAAAGCGGGTACCTGATCGCAATCACGGGGACTGCCCAGAGCAGTACATCAGTGCCTCAAGAATCATATTCACAAGCAAAATTGGTGGCAAGTATGAAGTAGCGAGGAAGAGGAGACATGGAACATAGCCTGCTGAGCCCTCCAAAAGGGGGAGGGGCATTACATTCCCTCTGAGTATGTGTGAAAGCAGGGTGGGATTGTGGCCAGAAGAGTTCAAAATACACCACAGACTTTCCACTGTGACCGCTTTACCTATAGCCTGTCCCGTGTGACACTCAGGTCTCAGAATTAGTACTAAATCTATATGCCTGAGGATTCTTGCATTTGCTTCTCGGAGAGGGGTGGGTATTTTGTTCGTTTATGCAGTCTGTGTTTACTAAGGGTTTGTTGTCTGCTAGGCATTGTTCCAGGCGTGGAGAGACAGCAGTTAACAAACAGGAGAAAACGATAGCCACCTTCATGGGGTTTACAGCTAGGTGAAGAGAGATTGACACTGAAGGGAAAGAACGAAGACATGTAAGGGGACACGATACATGATACAGTGAGAAGTGCTGTAGAGAGAAGTTAGACAATGGAATAGGGGCTATTTTAAATAGGAGGACTAGGGAAGTTTTATCTTAGGTTTAACTGCCTCCTAATTGTTGGATCTCCTCATTCCACTTTTGCTCAGAGTGCAAAGGACCTGAGAGGTCTTGGCACACAGTGGAGGCTGGATCTACAACTAGAGGCATAATATAAATGAGTGGTCTTTAAACTTTTTTTTTTTTTGAGACAGGGTCTCGCTTTGTAGTTCAGGGTGGCCTTGAGCTCACTGTGTAGCCCAGGCAAGCCTTGAACTAAGCAACCCTCCTGCCTCTGCCTCCCAAGTGCTGGGATTACAGGCGTGAGCCACCAAGCCTGGCATCATAGTGTGTGGTACTGATTGCTGGTGGGTGTGAGTCACCACACCCGGTACTATTGTATGTGATTACCTGAGACTGAACCAGGGACTTTGTGGTTGCTAGGCAGGCGCTGGAACCGCTGAGCTAAAGCCCCGGCTCTCTTTAAACAATTTTGATCCCAACAGTGTTAACAAAAACGACGTGCTTGCAGTCTCCCAGGCCCTCCCAAGACACTCAGCACCTGGATCTCCATCCTGCCCCAGTGACAGGAAAGTGATGTATACATTCCTTGACCACTAATTTGATACCACCTCCCTCCTCACTGACCTCTTTCGCCAGCAATTCTTTACTTTCTGTGACTATTTACAGAAGTGGTTATAATGGAATAAATGGCTTTGCTACACTAAAAATTGTATCTGCTCTCAAAGTATGAGTTATATGTTTCCTGTAATAATATATTCCACTTGTTTTATTTTTTATTATTTTATTTATTTATTTTGAGACAGGGTCTAGCTTTGTAGTTCAGGCTGGCCCTGAGCTCACTACGTAACCCAGGCAAACCTTGAACTCAGCAATCCTCCTGCCTCTGCCTCCTGAGTGCTGGGATTACAGGCTTGAGTCACCAAGCCTGGCATTTATGGTGTGTAGTACTGATTGCTGGTGGGCGAGAGTCACCATGCCTGGTATTGTTGTATGTGGTTACTGGGGATCAAACCAGGAACCCTGCACTTGCTAAGGTCAGGCACTGGAACCACTGAGCTAAATCTTTGGCTCTCCACTTATTTTAAATTAAACATAAAAAGGTTAATTTAAAGATGAAAGTTACAATATTTTTCATATATACTTACTCACAATGACTTTAACTGTTTTCAAATAACTCAATTACAAGGTGTACTTAGGACAAGGCTCACTGCTAAAAATAATGAATGTAGAGAGACGGCCACTGTCCAGGGTTGCACCAGGGAGCTGCCTCCTTGTTCCAGCTCCAGGTCCTCGGTGTGCTTGGGAGACGCGTCGGCCCAGGGGCTGGACAGCTGGGGTCCTCATGCAGCTGCTGTGAGTAAACGCAAGGCGCTGCAGGAGACGCTCAACGGGGGAATCACCGACATGCTCATGGAAAAGCAGCATCAGTTATAGCAAAGTAACCACACAAAATCAAGAGTGGAGCAGAAGCCAAGAAACTGCCTGGAGTAGGAACAAAAATTGATGAAAAAATTGAGTTTTTAGCAACTGGAAAACTGCGTAAACTGGAAAAGATTCAGCAAGATGATACAAGTTCATCCATCAGTTTCTTGACTCGAGTTAGTGGTATTGGTCCATCTGCTGCAAGGAAGTTTGTAGAAGAAGGAATTAAAATATTAGAAGATCTCAGGAAAAATGAAGATAAACTGAATCATCATTAATGAATCATTAATTCACTAATGATGAATCATCATTAATGATTCATCATTAATGAATCATCATTAAAATATTTTGAGGACTTTGAAAATAGAATCCGTCGTGAAGAGATGTTACAAATGCAAGATACTGTACTAAATGAAGTTTTTTAAAAAACTGGATTCTGAATACATTGCTACAGTCTGTGGCAGTTTCAGAAGAGGTGCAGAATCCAGTGGTGACATGGATGTTCTTCTGACTCACCCAAATTTCACTTCAGAATTAAGCAAACAGCCAAAGCTGTTACATCGTGTCGTGGAGCAATTACAAAAGGTGTAATTTTATTACAGATACCCTGTCAAAGGGTGAAACCAAGTTTATGGGTGTTTGCCAACTTCTCAGTAAAAATGATGAAAAGGAATATCCACACAAAAGAATGGATATCAGGTTGATCCCCAAAGACCAGTATTACTGCGGCGTCCTCTATTTCATTGGCAGTGATATGTTCAACAAGAACATGAGAGCTCATGCCCTAGAACAGGGCTTCACAATCACCGAGTATACCGCCTGGCCCCTGGGGGTCCCTGGAGTCACTGGAGAGCCCCTGCCATGGACAGTGAGAAAGACATCTTTGATGACATCCAGTGGAAATACCGGGAACCCAAGGATCGCAGTGAATGAAGCCTGTTCTCCCTCCCAGACGCAGCCCAGGAGAAGTCTTAATTTATTTCTTAATCTTTTCTATGTAAGGGTGTTTAGTGTTTTTAACTTTATTTCTCCTTCATGCTTCCTTGCCTTTCAATAAAACCTGTTTCACTTCTTGAAAAAAAAATAATGAACGTAGATATCTCAGATCTATACACATTTGCAATGCTTTGAGACAACTGCTTTCAGCTCTCATTAGATCTGAAGAAAATATACTACCAGGAGTGATCTATTGACACTTCCTTGTTTATTTGTGTCTGTTCTGCTGGCAGCTTCTTCACAGAGATTTTCAAAGTTATTCCCCTCTTCAGCTCTCTCATGCGGAAGGGTGTCCTGCAGATTTCAGCACAGACGTTCCCTTTCTCTCCCTCTCCCTCCCTCCCTCCCTCCCTCCCTC
>PVIC010000866.1:0-105737 GCA_004025085.1 Thryonomys swinderianus | reverse complement strand
GGGGAGGCAGAGGCAGGAGGATTGCTGTGAGTTTGAGGCTAGCCTGGGTTACATAGTGAGCTCAAGGCCAGTGTGAATTACATAGTGAGACCTTGTCTCAGTAAAACAATAATAAGTGTAGTTCTATTAAGTAAAGTCATGCCTTTCTTGATTGTTCAACCACAAATGGCACATAGCTTCCAGGGCCTGCGGGATAGTCTTTGAAAATCAAAAGAAATGCTGAGGATAAATTATACTTTTGGAAATATTATAAAACTATATATGCTAAACTTGGCATATGTTCTGAAAAATCCAGCTAAATGATGAATCAGATTCATATTTTAAATATGATTGAGATTTATAAATTGCTGTTAATCATTTATATGTCACCTTTTCTGAAATTGCATCCTACCCTCACACGACTTCAGTACATCTCACCCCCCCATAACATTCTGTGTTCCACAAGGCACACACTGGTACGACTGTAACACATGTTACATTGTGTCCTGCATTCTGTAATATCTCTTTTTCTTGATTCTTCCAGTAATGTCCTTGTTACATCATTTTGCACAATGTTTGGCACATAAATTGTGTTTAATAAATATCTAGTCAATATATAAAAAACAACTGAAGATAGCTTCTCAAGTAGATTCAAAGAGACTTGGGAAAAGTATTCTACATGACTGTGTGCAATTTTGTTTATTTCTCAAGATTACTGTCATTCAATAATTTCCAAATTTTCTAAAAGAGGCACAGATTACTTTGTAAATCAGAGAACAGAAAGTTAAATATTAAGAAAAGTGCATGTCATTGTTAACAGTTTTATCCGCCACAATTAAAAATATCTAACAAAAACAAAAATGTGAAATTTGTTAGTCAACTAAGATATAAGAAGTAACATATACTTCTTTAACTTCAGAGCCATGTACTCAATGCTTTGAGTCCCCAAATGAAAGAAATAATATTAATACTTCAAAATAGCTTAAATGTGATTGACAGAGTAAGCACTGTACATTTTTTAAAATAACAAAAATAATTGATTCAGAATTTCAAAATAATGTTATTATTAGCCTCTTTCATGGTTTACTGAACATGTAGCCTTTGCTATTGTTATGAGATAATGGTGGATGTGATGCTTATCCCAGACAGGTGAGACACAATGTGTCATCGCCCAGATACAGTGAAGGGATATGAGAATTTAATTTGAGAATGTTAAGGGAATCATACTGACTGGAGATAGTGTTTACATCAAAGCCGTAACCAACAGTAAAAATGGACTAGAAATACACTGTGGAAATGGAACTGACCATTCTTCAGAGCACTGAGTGTAGGCTTCTGAAATCATGCTCATGCTTTCATGCACAGATTAATAGAATTGGTGAAATTGAGCCAATTAGGACAACTCAATTCGATTAAGTCTTTCCAACACAGTTAAGGAACTAGTTATAAAAATAAAAACTCTTCTTGATCAAAAAAGATCACACACAAGTGACAGAGTGAAAACCACAACCCATGTTTCTGTCCCTACTCAAGTGAAGCACTAGAGAATTTGTTATACAGAGGAAGCTAATGAAGTCCGTGATGGATAAATGAGCCCATCTGTAATCACATCTATACTTCTTAATGTCTTTTCTCTGTTAAAGATGGATGTGATGAGTTTTAGCACAATAATAATGTTATAACAGTACAATCAATGTAGCTACTTTGATACATATGGAGACAATATTACATTCCACAGGTATAAGAAAAAGATAAGACATAATTTAAGACAAATCATCCTGCAGCCTAATTTGTGTAAGTAAACTGACTTGGTTTAAGGTTTGCACTCATATGCACAACCCAGTTCATTTCCTGCCATTTTACATTTCCAATGGCTATTATATACTGCCTTTGCCCAAGAAAGAGAACTATAAACAGTAAAATAATTTCATCCTCAAGACTAACAAAGCGTAACCTAAAATGAAAGCTAAAATTCATTTCTAAGTTACAAAGTATCTTCAACTTTCTAGTTGTTTTCCTCTCTCCTAGTAATGTCAATTGCTGGCATAAGCATAATTAATAATTAGGTATTCCCACGTGGAGATGCTGTTCAAAGACTCCTCAGGGCTCTTTCTATCCTTTTCATTGCATATGTGTAGAGGTCAGTAAATAAATGTCCTCACTTTAGAAAAATTATAGACATGTAACCTGCATGTAGTATTTAAAAGTAACACTTAAAGAAGTTAGTTTATTTTAGATCAGAACTTTAATTTTTAGAAACTAAAAGTAGTCCTCTAGGTAAATTACAGCATTAAGAATTCTAAGTCAATTTAAATCAGTGTTCTTAATAGGAACATATTTATTGATAGCCTTAATCAGGCCATCTGGTCAACTTAACAGATACAAGTCTTTTTTACCAACATATATTAAAGTATATGAAGCAAGACTATTTTAATACATTCAATATTTTATGTGACAGTAAGAATACAATTTAGAGTCATTTTCCTTTGGGTTTTAGCAGTAGAAAAAGTATAGAATACAGGAATTAATCCTATGTTTATGTATTGCAAATGGCCAATTAGCCAAGGAGACTTGCAATTAAATAAATACATGAGAGAGAAAATATGCAAGGATAACTAACGATATGAATCACCTGGTTCAGAGGGCCTGCCAAGAGCTGATGATGCAATGAATGGGAGTGAAAGCTGGTGGAAGGAGATTTTGGCCTCGGGTAGGACTCCATAAAGGTAGAAACTAAAAGTGCAGGAGAGGGAGGAAGACTTGCAGATGAAAAGCAGCATGCTCAAAAGGGCAGAATGAGGTCAACAGGGCGGAGATGTGACTAGTACAAGTGCTACAGAGGATATGGTCTAGACAGTGAGTTCGGATTCTCTGTGACACAATATGCAAATATGACAAGGTCATGTATGAAAGCGATGTTGGTGTTCAAAAAGCCAGGCTGTCAAACTATTTCCTTGTCCTTGCAAAAGAGCAGGTCTGCCAGGGAGTTGTAAATGAGTTGGATTTGCCTGAAGTGTGCACAGCTCGCAGACTTGGAAAAAATCCAAAACATGCTATCGAACCTCATCATCCATGGCTTTCTTGATGTTCTTCCGTCTTTTATGAATGGTTCTCACCCACTGCTCTGATTATCTTCGCTGTCCAGACTTTAAGGGCCATCTCCTCAGGGTTATCTTCCCTAGCTCTTCTACCTTCAATAAACTCCCCATGCTCTGTATTTCACTAATTTGATGCTTGATTATAGGAGATACGAGATAGATTTTGGTGTAAGCTATTGAAGAGGAAGAAAATACAGATTGACATGGAGGCCACTCAGAAGGTTATTTCTGTATCTATATTTGAAGACCTAAAAAAGGACTTTGGATGGGATTGGAAAGGTAAAATTTACAAATTAATAATCAAGAATTTACTACTGGTTAAGAGAAACACACATGATGAAAAAAATCAAAATAATTTTAAAGTTCTGACTAAGTAAAATTGCTATGATAGCATTAAGAGAGTCACTCAGGAAAAGAGTCCAAAGGAATATTCTAGAAGAACCAATTGAAGGCAGAGGCCTGGAGTATTGAAAGAAGATACTTTTAGGAATGAAGTAAGTGAAATCTTAATGCACTGAGGTAGATAGAGGTAAACAGAAGGATTTGTGAGAGTACTGTGCTTGTAGAAGCAATAGATATACTTTGAAGATGTGAAGGTTCTGGGCCAGGCATTTAGCTCAGTGGTTCCAACATCTGCTTGGCAAGCATAAGGCCCCAAGTTCAATCATTGGCACCAAATACCACAGTGCCAGGCATGGTGTCTCATGCCTGTAATCTCAGCACTCAGGAGGCAGAGGCAGGAAGATAGCTGAGATCGAGGCCTGCCTGGGCTACATAGTGAGTTCAGGGCCAGCTTGAACTCTAAAGTGAGACCCTGTCTCAAAAAAAAAAAAGAGAATATGTTGAAATTTAATCCCTCAAAAGGATAATATTAAAACTTGAGATCTCTTGGAAGACGAGTGGGTCATAATGCCATGTCCTCATGAGAAATATGTCTCTGTCCTCATGACATTACTGAAGAATTTATACACAAACAAGTTCCACACAAGGAGAAAATCTGAATCCTTTTATAGGTATTAAACTCCATCCTGCAACAATTTCAACAGTAACATTTCCTTTTCTTTTGTTCCAAATTCAGCAACTGCAAGAGTATTGATACCAGACAACACTTTTGTCCACAACTCGGAAAGTTCTTAATTTGAAATTTTTGAGGATTAAGTCAATGCCTGTAAATAAACAGGTTGTTTTCACTTATTTTCACTTAAGACGAGCACTTCTGGTTATGTCTAACAAGAATGCATAGGCAGATGACATCATTATTGGTTTCTTTAAGCCATTTCTTTCTTTGATCTATATTCTTTTCTACCTTCTGTCCTAAATATTAATATACTTTTCACATGTGCAAAATACCAGCATACACATAATAAGAAGTTCCAAACTTGAAGCTTTTGGGGGATTTCAATTTGATAATTTTAAAAATAAAACTGCTGTCAGCTTTGTTTGTGGAAAAGGTTTAGCAGCTCTGTTTACTCTAAAAGTAATCACTTCTTGATTCAAACCGCTTCACCAGTAAATAGAATATCTTAGGACATTAATTATATGGGAGAGAAGTCAGCAAGAAGTAGCTGTTACAATTCATTACTGTACAAGAAATAGCAAGAGATGGGAGAAAACGTAAAGACGGAGATAATTGTTATTGCTTGGCTGTGAATGGGATTGGGATAGATGGATTGGAATTGGTTTATCTTTCTTCTTCATAATAAGCCAAAACATCAGCCAGAGAGAGAGAGAGAGAGAGAGAGAGAGAGAGAGAGAGAGAGAGAGAGAGAATGACAGAGACAGCCAGTTTCCCACAGGTTTAATACTCTGGAATACAGCAGATAAAGGAAGTACCAGGCAGTATCTTTTGATAAAAATGTATGGATTAGTGATTTTATGAGAAATAATCTATTTCTGCTAATACTGTAGGCAAAACCCCACATATTGTAGTACTTTGGCTTATTATTTGCACACTTCCATTTATAGCAGTCCTTCTCAAAGAGGAGTCTGCAGAGACCACAGTGCATAAAATACACTGGCAGTGACAAGAAAGCTCACCTTGGCCTGCACCTAGGTTCTGGCATGGAACCCCCTTTCCTCTGCTGTCCTTGGCACCCTGGCAGAGCGCTGGGGAACTCTGCCATGCCTTGGAACCCTGTAGAAAGTCCTGATTGGTGTCTTGTCTCTTTATACAGGCTAAAATCAGGACACAGAAAGGAAAAAAAAAAGAGCCCTATGTTCTAATTTACATTGCTGGGTTGTGAAGAAGTTGAAATGTGACAGTCTGTTGGTTGAGGTGTACTGCCATGAACTGTATTCTACTTCTGTCTGAGGGCAATAATGTCTGAGTATGATTTTGACATAATAAGTGTATAATTTTTCATCATTACTTCAGAATAACATTTCCTTCATAGCGACTCATATTTATATAATATCATACCTGATTTCAGATACTGGGAAACAAGCTTATAATCAGCAACATTTCAGAGAGCAAATTTACCCTTGAGTCCTTTATCATTTTGTTTTACATTACAGGGCAACAAAGGTAGGTTGTAACCTATTTAGAAATAAGACATGATGTAGTCATTTAACACACTTCCTTCTCTTCCTGTGCTTCTCTAGAGAGAACTGTCCAGAAAGCTGTACTTAGAGGTGAAGAATCCCAGCATCAGTACTCAAGCGGCAGCCACACAACAAGGCAAAGAAAAAGTACAGAGGAAGCAAAGAGGAGGAAATGAAACACACAGGCAGAAGACGGGACAGTGTGGGTGTAAGAAATGAGATTTGGAGAGTAAAAACACAAAGCAGGGGAGTGAAATATCAGTGGGTCTGTAGAAGAGCAGAAACCAGCGATAGTGTAGCACTGAGCCAGGGATATAGCAGAGACTGAAAGCAGCAGGCCGGCCTCTGATGGGTGTGATACAGTCATGTCTCTGCTTTCGGTCTTAGGCAATGGACTGTGGGTTGAAGGGGTGCGTCCTAAGCCTGCATCCTAAACTCAGTGTTTCATACCTAGCTTTACGTGGTGTGATAGTTTGCTTTATCTTAACCCTGAGAACCTTCAAATGATTTTATCAGAGCCATTTTTTACTTCCTCCGGGAGGAGTAGGTGTTCATTACACTTCCTATTCCCTTTTCCAAGATACGCCAAAGATCTCAGACAGTAGATGCTCCAATAACACTAATTAACCGCTTATTATTCACTGTAACCAAACTGAAGACGCACAACGTGTGTACGCTCCATATACGGTAAATGGCATGGCAGTCCCTTGATTGGTCTATATCCTTACAGCTGCACATACCAGCCTTAGGGTCGTACCTTCAGGGACAAGAACTGGCACACACTGTAATCACCCCCTCACCGCCTTTGCACAGTAACCCTGGCACTGACATTTCTTTATATAGTTGTGTCAGTGCTTGTCCTGCCTATGTTAATAACTCACTGGGAGGGTTTGACGCATCACAGTTGGGATCTTGGTTTTAGGCCAGTCCTCTTTTGGATGGGCCTAATAATTCATAACTTATCAGTATCATGGAATTACTTGTAGGATCAGCTTAGATAATTTTGATAACTTTTTGGTAGAAAATTAAAAATCTTTAGAGATTTGCAATTAATATTATTGGGTTATGAAGTTTTATTATCTATCATTGTATCCATTGTTCGGTTTTAGAATATTTATTCACATGGTGTCATTTCTCCACTTTAGGTTAGCGCAAAAGCATGAAGCATGCAGTAGACACTGTGCTTTTAATTTTGGAATTTGACCTTTTGAAACACCAGTGTCATGTTGTATGACACTCTTTTGTGCCTGTGGCCCCTGGCAGCTCACAGTCATGAAGAAGCAAGCAGTGTTCTTCAGTGCTGTGCCACTGCGCTGGGCTGTTTCACAGGTTAGATGCATCAAACACATTTTAAACTTGTGACATTTTTAGGAATAACCTCAGGATGGGTGAAGGATCGTCTGTAATTGCATAATACTACAAATTATTACAATCGAATTTTTCAGATATCTTGGTATGACACATTTATGAAAGATGGGGTACCATGCACTCTTTACAGTGGTAGACTCCAGAATTACATATGCTTGTACTTCCTTTTGAGCTAGATGAACTAGAAATATAGAAACCTTTTTATGTATAAGATCATATCACCTGCAAATATACTTTTCTTATTATCTAAGTTACTAAGTTTTGCTTACTATCATTCAGTATCATTTTATATCATTGATTGCTAATTTCTCTGATTAAAACTTCCAGTACAATTTGAATAGTAGAGCTTAAAGTGCCAGTGCTTTCTATGTTCTTCATCTAAGAGGAAATATTTTAGTAAACACTGAGTATATTGCCAAATGTGTTTTTATAGATGTTCTTTATCATGTTGAAAATTATACTACTCTTCTTAGTTTTCTGAGTGTTTTTTATCATAAAATTGTGATTTTGTCATATGCCTTTTCTTTGACAGTTAAGTAGATCATATATTTTACTTTTATTTCATTAATATGGTACATTACACTAATTTATTTCCATGTGCTAAATTGCACTTTTGTTCTGTCAATGCTCCTTCTCCTTTCCTGTGTAATTTCATTCTATCACCATCGAAATGTACCCTTCCATATTCTGCCTTGGTTTTACCAGTGGTGATGCTTTCTCATTTCCTGTCATATGTAGGTATGGCTGTGATGTAATCACCCACTCGATTGGATGAAAACATGCTTGGCAGGTTCATGGGGCACACCTCTGGGACTGTCCGGATGGCTAGAGAGCATGACATTGGGTTCTAGATCTAATTCTTTACCCCTTCATCTCTTACATCATTCTCTTCTTTTGCTTCCTGGCCACTAAGGACTGAAAAGCTTTGCTGTGCCTTGACTGTGCTCCAGGCAGTTTCTGCCTGAAGCCAGCTCTTTTTTGACTGAGTCTTTTGAAACTTTCAGCCAAAGAAATGTAAATTATGATGTCAAATATTTGTTCCAATAATGGGGAAGTTAACTGATACAATGCTGAGTAAAACAATTATTTCTGGAACTTTAAGAAAAGATCAACAGAATAGATCAAGTTATGCAATAATGGAAGAACCTTGGGAGAAGACAGTACATGCAACATGTTTTGATTTCATGCAGTTACCAAGTATTTGTTGTGCTGCCCTAACATGGATCAGATATGGTAATAGCCCAGTTCCCAATGTTAACTTTTTCATACATGTAGAAATCCCTTGACAATTCCATTTATTGATGACCCAAGCCAGATCTTCCCAGTTGCATTGAAACAGAATGCCAATCGTCTTGGATGTGTCCCTACTTACTACTCAGGAACATACTTAATAGCAAAACTAATCATATTTGATTTGTACTTTTGTACTGAGAGGTCTTAATACAATTTTTTTTGTTGTTGTTTTTGAGACAGGGTTTCGCTTTGTAGTTCAGGCTGGCTCTGAGCTCACTATGTAGCCCAGGCAAGCTTCGAACTCAGCAGTCCTCCTGTTTCTGCCTCCCGAGTGCTGGGATGACAGGTGTGAGCCACCATGCCCAGCTTTAATGCAATTTTTCATGAGCATCACAGTGAATTCTCATAGGAGATATTTAGGACAGAAAAGGCCTTTTGACTATATTTAAGACTACTTTAAATTGTCAGAACTAGGACCTTTATGGATTTGCACTATTGTTTTAAAATGATGTTTGCAAAATAATCTCTGATAAAAAAATCACTCCTAAGGTACAAAAATAATTCCTATGAGTGTATTAGAAAAGATAATATTTCATGAGTATAACCTAAGTTAGGATTAAAAATTCAGTCAAATATTAGCTTCTGGTGATAAATATAGAGTGCAGAATGGTATTGAATGACACTGTGCATCTCAAGAGTCTCCCTATCTGATAGTATACACACAAAATTTAAACATTTCATACTCGTTCTGAATGAAAAACACAAAACTGCTGAACATTTAACACTTTCACTGTGACTCCTATTTTTCAAGACAGATTTTAGGGTGTTTTTTTAGTTTTTCAAAACACATTACTTTTCTTACATTTGCTTTAAAAGTACAAGTTGCAGAAAATATAACAGCTGCATGTGATACAGTCCACAGGTTGCAGCAATGGGGAACATACGGTACACTCAAGAAGTGCTTGTTTTAAGTATACTTTGAGCCGTCAGGACTTTGTGCCCTGTCATGCTGCACCAATCCTGTCTGTCCTGAAAGACAGAGAACCAGGTAGTAGAAGGACAGCAAAGTTTCCAGTTCAGTTCCGACCTACCCATAGGTCTGGACAACGGGAACTGGGTCAGGAGTAGACTACAACTGGAAATCATTGAACAGAAGCTGTGAAGAGATTTTGCCAGGACCTAAATGTATAGAAAGAATACAACTAAGGCAAATCAATCCACCACATTTATTGATACCATTGGATACATTACATTTTACTCAAATGTGAATTTATAAAGGGAAAAAACTCATAGGTATAGTTTAAGGAAAAGAAAATAAATATAAATATTTGGAAAACAGTAGGCTCTTTTTAGATGGCATTTTGGACCCAATTTTTACTTCTTCTTGTATACATACCTTTTGACTTGAACTCTAGAATTTCCTCCATGAAGACAGGATGTATTTTTTCACCTTTCAGTGTTAAACTGAACCAAAATGCATGCTCTCATTGTTTTGTCTGGCTAATAAAATGAGGAAAACATTTTAGAACATTTTAGGATTCTAATCTTTTTATTTATTTTTCTTTTTGAGACAGGGTCTTGCCTTGTAGTTCAGGCTGGCCCTGAGCTCACTATGTAGCCCAGGCAAGCCTGGAACTCAACAATCCTCCTGCCTCTGCCTCCTGAATGCTGGGATTACAGGCATGAGCCCACCACGCCCGGCATACTAATCTTGACATTAGGTTTCTGAGCACTTACGTAGTTTACCTCACCCTCGTCCATATCTGCCATCCAGGAGAAAGACACGCCTCAGTGTTGTATCGGTCAGAAGTAGAATAAAGAGGAATGGAGCAGAGGCTTTGCTAGATCTGACCCTAGAAAATACCAATCTGAACCATTTAATACCCAGAGCCAATCCAGATGTATGAGTGACAACAAATGACTTCTCTTTAATTAAGCTTTATGGTAGTTCAAATAAGCAACTGATAAACTAAAGATCACTGTAAAAAATTATGTATTCCAGAATTCAGAAATATTTTTAGAAAGTTAAAAATTTTCAAAGATTTTAAGGTTAAGGAGCACCAATTAAATAATGGCAGGACATATATAAAAATATCTGAGATGGAAAATTAGAATACAAAGACATTTTTAATATACAAAAGTGATT
Organism: Thryonomys swinderianus; assembly: GCA_004025085.1. NCBI lineage: Eukaryota > Metazoa > Chordata > Mammalia > Rodentia > Thryonomyidae > Thryonomys > Thryonomys swinderianus. Next base: position 95,372 of record PVIC010000866.1, on the reverse strand, counting down.
TAGACAAGAAAAATAGATTATGCCAGAAATGCCAGAAAAGCTAAATGTATGCATAAAGAAAAATAATGTAATTCATGATTGTAATGAACTTCAAAATTTCTTTCAGAAGATACAAGAAAAAAAAATAGATGTGGTTAGAAAAAAAGAGACATTTGTCATAGAAATATTTTTAAAACTATGGAAACTGGGCCGGAGGGTTAGCTCAGTGGTTCCAGTGCCTGCCTCGCAAGCACAGGTCCTGAGTTCAATCCCCGGTGACCACATATAATGCTGGGCGTGGAGACTCACACCCACCAACAATCAACACCGCATACCACAATGCCGGACGTGGTGGCTCACGCCTGTCATCCCAGCACTCGGGAGGCAGAGACAGGAGGATTGCTGAGTTCGTGGCAGCTTGCCTGGGCTCCATAGTGAGCTCAGGGCCAGCCTGAACTACAAAAGCGAGACCCTGTCTCAAAAAAACACAAAACAACAACAACAACAACAACAAAACTATGGGAACTAAAAATAATTTTGTTAAAAATGAAGGAAGTATAAAAAAAAAGAAAAAAACACAAAAATGAAGTGTCTGTAAATTAGAGGATAGCGGATAAGTAAGTCCACATCAAAGAGTTTTAACTTTTTACTCAAACATTAATAACAAAATGTTACAACTTCATATATGTTGGAAATAGTTTTTATCACAAAAATATAAAAGAACATCTATGTAAACAGCCATTCTGATGAAAAAATTAAATACACCCATATTGTGCATTATTTGCTTCTGGAAGGCAGAGTAAATATCCAAAGTAGGGAGTATCAAGTTGATTATTTTTGTTTGGAAAAACTAGCGAGTCACAAGGCACTGATAAATACCAAACAAAAGATGAGTACTGTGAAAAAATGTGCTGAGCATCAAATCTGATGAATTTCAAGGCAGCTGAGTACCAGATGTTACTGTACCAAATACCAATCATTAGTGATGCTAAGTCCCTCCTTTTCAACTTTAAATTTTGAAAGAGAGCAGAGTTATTTTTTATCAGTTTTATCAGTTCCTGAAAATTTCTCCTCTATTTCAAATGACACAAAAGTGCAGAACTATTCAGAGACAATAAAGAATTACAATGGAAAGATTTGAAAATTTTACCCAATAATGACTAAGTTGACTGACAGATTATACAAGATTAAGAATTCGAGATCATCAGCTGAGGGCCAGCCTGAACTACAAAGTGAGACCCTGTCTCAAAAAAATAAAAATAAAAAAAAAGAAAAAGAATTCAAGTTCAGAGATAACTGGTTATACAATTTTGCACAGCCTCTTAGGTTCTTTCTCTAATTCTCACTTGAAATTCACTTGAATTATACCTTATATTATAAGGTGGTTACTGTAGACCAAGGACAAATGTTGGTACTCCAAAATAAAATTCTTTGTAATACATTTCAGAATTATAAACATAGTTTATTTAAACAGAATAATAGCTAAGAATAACTTTGGTATACACAAAAACTGAGGACTTTAGGAAATGTTATAGTCTTATTCAATTTATATCGATGTTTTAGTTGAAAACTATCACAAAAGAAAGATGTAATACATTTTCCTTGTGAGTATTTTGTGTTACTTAGTGTTCATGGAATTTGCATTGCTATCTTCAAAAAATAATGTCAACAGAAACAGGTGTTTCCTGAATTCTGCTGCAAGTTCCATATTTTAATACACAAGTGACAGCTGTACAACTGATTTTAAATCACATAATGTTTAATATTCATTTTCAAAGAAAAACATGCAAATCAACAATATGATACCATTTTATGACATATTAATAATGTTATGCATATTGTTATTTGTGGCTAGTCATCATATTTCTATTAGTGTTTCCATAAATAATATACATATACATATAAATAGCTACAATTTCCAGTTTCATTATAATTCTATTTCCAGAGTCATTTAGCTCATTGTCTGGAAATACAAAGTTATCAGAACTCGAACCTCTGGAATTTATGAATTGTATCTAGAAACTACAGAACAGCAATTGATCTATTTTATTGCCTTGAAGGAAACCCACCTGCATATTGATTATCCTGTCTGTGATATTCATGAGCCCAGGTGTAGGTGTTTCACCTCTTATGCTAATTGCTCTTAAATGGTTTGATGTATGAAGTATAGTTTAAGATTATGGCTGTTTTCTAGAACATTGGAGAATAAATTAAAATGTAGTAGTTAATTTCCAACTGAGTTGTTCAAATAATGTTGTGCTAATTGCAGTTGTTAATTTAGCATGTTATTGTTGATGCATTTGAAATTTTTTTGACAACTCCAAGAAAACTATTTTCTGTTTAAAGGTCATCTTCACAAGTAATAACTAAATTAATTTTAGTATACTCCTGGAAACACCTTTAAAATAGAACATCAACTTTCTCAAAGACACTTCTAATCAATTCAAATTTTTACTCTCACCTAGCAGTAAATATTAGGATGAAATTTTGAATAAGTTTATTAATCTTGAGGGATTGTTTAATTGTTTCAGCTTGATTTCCTGAGGAGCCAAGAACAAAATTAGTAAAAACCCTTTCTGAGCACATCTGAGTAGGCCATGGGGACAGGACCTTGAGTCTTTCACTCCTTTCTATTTGGCACTGTTTCTCTGCTGTATGTCCTGGCTATTATTGCCTGAACGTCTCTGTTTTTTCATGCTATTCCATTATTATGCTTCTACTTTGGAGCTACCCAATCATAAACTAAATTTACAACTCTCCTTTAAGTTTTGGATGTTAAGTATTATTTTTCCAGCAATGGGAATGTTGCCTAATGAAGGATATTGCTATAAGAAGTGGATCTCTATTATGATTGTGTCTGACCAGTTGTTTTAGAACCCTTGGAATTGGTTTGCAGGAGGAGTTTGGAAAATTTGGAAGAAGTAGGCTGGAGAAGTTCTAGAGTACTGTAACCAGAGCTTCACTGGTGATTCTGATCAGAGCTCAGAAGAACATTGTACTAACAAGAATATAAACAGTGAATAGACTCAAGAAGGTTAAGTGAGAAGAGCTTCATTAGCAATTGGACTAGAGGCCTGTGTATTATATTCTGACAGAAAAAAAAATTGTTTAAATTTTCCTGAATCTGAGACTTGGTTCAAGTTTGAGACTGTTGGTAGTGAATAGATTGATCTGGTGGAGAATGCCTGAAAGAAGCCCAACACTGAAACAGCGTCATGAGTACTGTTGCTCGAACCATGTAATGAGACTTTGAAACAAAACAAAATGAGGGCTGGGGATGTAGCACGGTGCTAGATCCAAAGAAAATTGTTGGCAGTAATAGAATAGTTTTGCTTTCTATATGTATGGGGTAACAAGATTAATCCTATTTAGTTTCTAATCTAATGTTATATCAGTTGTACTTTATACTCTCTTATATGAGGACCCTATAACTTAGGTACAAATCCTTTACTATTGACTATTTGAATGTTTTCAGTTCTTCAAATAAAAAAAATCAGAATGATATTATCTTTGCTTTATTTAATGCAGTTGGAATTATTCTATTGTGTATGAAGCATTAATGTATTTATCTACTTAATTATCTCTCACTTGATTTTTTTCCTTTCTTTTTGACCAGAAAAAGTGTTGTACTGAATGTCATTATACATAAAAAGTGAATCTAGAGGCAAAAAACAGAGCAGATAACATGAAAAACATAAATTTTTTCCAGAAGGAATTATGTGTAAAGGAGAAGTTAGAAGTTGTGTCACAACTGAACATACTAGTTCTATTAGAAAGAAACTAACTACTTTAAATAGGAACAAGAGAAATTTATGTAGGAACAAAAAAAATTATGGGATCTCTGGAATCAATAAGACCTCATCCACTGAGCCTTAGTATGAAAACGTGGCAGTTTCTCCTTTGAGAAAATAATCTTTGGTATGCCTACTTGAAAAAAGCTTCCTAGGGAATTTATAGAGCTTCCCAGGAATTATTCCACAGTGGTCAGCCATTCATGTATTCAGTGGCCATTGAAGTTGTGTTCCAGGGATCCTGGATACTACTTGTGCTGACAATACACATCAATTTCATCTTCATGATCCTGAATTTGCTGGAATACATAATGCAAGAGTTATGTGGTCAGGGAGCTTTCCACCTACAGTTCAAAGACTTAGAAGAGTCAAGGAGGCCCTAGGAAGACAATGTGTACAAAAGAAGCCAAGTATTCAGTTGAAACCTCAAAAATGATCCAAAAACATGGAATATCTGTGGATGAAAGCCAAAGGCCATGAGTAAAGCCAGTGTGAGAGTGGTCATGTGGGCTGGGGTTCAAGCACCCATGCTACAATTGTGAGGCCATTCATGGCCCTTGGAATTTCTATTTCATCACCTCTTCCTCGGGTGACAGACACAAAGCTACAGGATTGAATGTTTTCCATGTTTGGTTTTTGTCTTGTTTTGGTCTGGTTCTTTTCTGTCTTCCCTTTTCTTCCAATGGGAAGTGGAATGTTTACTCTGTACCACTGTACCTTGGAATTATGTAACTTGGTTTATTTTTATAGATCTGAGTGTTCACTTTGAGTCTCAGAGAAGAGTATGACTTGAGCATCTGAACAATTTTGGAATAACTGATACTTTGGAAAGGGATTATTGCCTTTTTATTGTACACAAGATATCATAGTGAAATTATTAACTTAGATTGTGTTGACTTGAGGGTAAGTATGGTTTAAGGAGATGTACTTGGGTGTGAGGTTGACATTTGGTGGAATGTGGTGATTAAACTTAATTGTATCACTTGATTGATTTAGAAACAGCTAACTATGGGCTGAATCTCTTGACACCCTGAGCCAAATTAATCTCCTCCTGTAAGCCGTGTCAGTTATTGTATTCCCGAGCTGTGAAAGCTGACTGATACAGCGATTCAGATATGTAGTTGATTGTTTTTCCCAATTAAGTATACACTATAATTTTAATGAGATCTGTAAATTAATCTGAACCCTGTTGATCTGGATAGAGGCAGGGAGAGTAGGGCTAAGACTGTTGTTGAAAACCTTAGTAGCTTTTTAATTTATTTAACTCAAGGATAATAATAATGTAAAGAATAATTAGTAAATTGTTTTAGGATTATAAGTAGTAAGCAATATAAATGAGTCTAGGAAGAGAAAATTTTCATCTAAAATTGGGAGGATTTTAGAAAAGTTGTCTGCAAAGAGTGTGAACAAATTTTCTTCCTCTTTAAAGACTTAAAAATGCAAGGGAAGGAACATACACATCTCATTTTCCCTTCCCACTGGTGCTTGGAGAAGTGTAAAATGAGAGCTCAGACTGGGGCAGATGCGTGGCTAGAGGCACATGTGTTAGGAAGAAGCTCATCGCCCTGCTTGACGTGGAGACGATGAAACAAAGCAGGAGAGTAGCTGGCAAGAGACGACTTTGGTAAGGAGATGAGCTGGAACCCTACCAGGTCGTGTCTAGTAATCAACCAGAGGGTTTCATTTCATGACTTTAATTCCCTTGTTATCCTAAAATCTTCAGTGAAACTTTCTTAGGTTTGACCATCTGGTGAAGATTCTGCCTCAAGGTGTCCACAAATTCTGGGTCCAGATCTAGTAGGAAGTGATACAGAGAAACAGAAAGAAGGAACCAGGTAAAATAGGATTGTAAATATCTTCAAGGCATACAACAAGTGATACGTGCCAAACATCTATCTGCCTTGTTCTATATGTGAAGTATATTAAATTGTTAGTTTTGCAAGCATTCCTTAGAGGTCCCCAGAAATATGTGGGAAAAGGAATGAAGAGGATTCTAGCAAAGATAAACTTCCTACCAATGTGTGGATATGGAGTCAAAGTGGATTTATTGTAACACTAAAGACACATGACCCTGATAAAGCAATATAAATAAGTGTAAAAAAAGTTGCAGAAAAGTTTATGTTGCTAACTTCACGGAATTTGATAACACCTTTCTTTATCAATTCATGTTGCATAGCTGAATCTATATAAGGCTGCATATTTTAACAGTGATTGTGTGTTCAAGTACAAAGTTTAGTCACTTGGGTGATGCACACTTATTCAAGATTGAAGTGCAATTTTCTAGACATAATTCCTTTTTCATTCCAGCATAATACATAAATTAAGGCACACATTATTTTGTAATCCCAAATATAATATTCTTAAATAGACTGCTAATACTTTTGATAGTAAATAAGGGATTATTTCTGTTGTTAGGTGGAAAACTGTATAGGATTTAATTCCTTCTTCCTTCCCCCCTTCCTTCCTTCCTTCCTTCCTTCCTTCCTTCCTTCCTTCCTTCCTTCCTTCCTTCCTTCCTTCCTTCCTTCCTTCCTTCCTTCCTTCCTTCCTTTCTTTTTTTAAAGGATTTAATTCTTAAGAGAATTACTCAGCAATAGAAAATGTACCACTGGCTAGGACTAGCCATAATCTTATCTTTTGGTTCCCAAAGTTCAACTCAGTTCAGCTTATCCATTCATCAGATATGTTTTAACCATGATGTTTTTTCCAGACATTATGGGAAGTAATAGGATTTCAGAAGGAATATGGAATTCTCTCTGGCCTTAACAAACTCTAAATCTAACTGAAGTAAAATAATATTACAAGCTATGATTTCTTGTCTACTCATGTGTTTGCACTGTCCTAAATGCTAACCCAAAGGCAGAGTGGAGAAGTTATTTTTCTCTGGGAGTTAAAGAAGAATAGAATTTGCAGTGAATCTGGAAAGGACAGGCAGGACTTCATTCAATGGAGAAGGGACAGAGCACATTTTAGACTGGAGGACCAGCAGGCACATATTCATGTTTATCCAGACAGTGCTATGATTGCAACAGTGAAAGTCAGTACAGCTGAATAGATGTGCTGAAGACACAGAGCGACAACAGGAGAGGTTGGGAGTGATGATATATAAATATTAGAAATTCAGATTGAACCCCTTCTCCAGCAGCTATAATACCAGAAAGAACACTTCTATAATTTAATTAAATCCTTAAAGTACTGCAAAGCATCTGTTATTATAACTATTTCTGACAGGACATGTTTAATTAATAGTAATATAAAATAAGAATTACCTTATACTGGTTCATATAGCCAATCAGAGGGAGAGGCTTCCAAATTGTTTGATTCCTGTTTTGACCACTGTCCATGAAGTATCTCATGTGACACACTAAGGAGTTCAAGTTGGGTTTATATAATGCTGGGCTCTTTTCCTGGTCATTACTTACAGTCAAAATACCCATCTTTGTGATACACTGATACACTCACTCATTTCACTGTTAAGTAATTACATTCTAATTACATGATTTATAAATACTGGTATCTTGCATAGTCCACTAAAAGAAGGTTGATAAGTAAAACTCTATGTCCAATGTGCTAGTGAAAGAAATAGTTTAATGCATGATTGCAGTATTAAAAAATGAGGTGGAAAGAATACTATATAGACACAACCAGAATTAGGTAGGGAAATCTTCAAGAAAAATGATACTCTAAACTTATTTTTAAAGTATTAGTAGGTATTATGAAACTCCAGGCAAAGGAAGAAGAAAATATTGGAAGAATTCAGAATAACAAAAGTTTAAGTAGGCAGGATCACTAGCTATATGGCTGATAGAATCAAAATATAATAACTTTGTGTTAAGGAAGAAGATTTTTGTAAATCACAGATGGTAGCTAAAATTCAGAAATAAATATATTTTTCTTTTAATTCCTACATACATAATTTTGACTGAAAGTCAGTTGCAAAACAGTAATAAAAAAAGGAACATTTCACATAAAATTTAAATTTTTGCCCCTCTAGAAAAACTGACCACATTGTACCTGGGTTCCTCTATAATAACAATTATTTGGCACTAAAGAACAGTTTCCTTTTTAAGACGGACGTGTTCATTTCCGAAACTATCATTTTGATGTTACTTGGCTGTTCTACACTGGCTTGTGTTTATAGAACTTCATGTAGGCCCTGGGTTTGTTTCAAGATCATTCATATTTCTTCCCATTTGGCCTCAAAACCCTCTTATACCTATTTAAAGCCTAGTCACTTTGGCTGGGCTACACTAAAATTTTTGCCAAATGAGAGATTTTTAAAGTTGGTTTTCTAAAAAATAATAAAGAGAAGGTATAGGAAAACTGTGATGGTAAGTACAATAAATAAAGAGCATTATTTCTCCTCATTTACTTCTAAAGGCCTAACTCAAAGTTAGGGGAAGGTCTTATGTTGAATGTGTGAAAGTGATTTTTGAAAAGAGAGTACCAGTTACTACATGAGGCTGTAGTGCTATTTTCCAGTAAAGAATTTAAGCATAACTGAGAAATTTGGCCATATTTAGTGTGTTGCTATGGACAATTTTGAACATGCCTTAACATATTAAGATACCCTAGAAACTATACCTTTTCTTCTCTCTCTCTCTCTCTCTCTCTCTCTCTCTCTCTCTCTCTCTCTCTCTCTCTCTCTGTTGGGGATTGAACTCAGGACCTGACCCATGTGAGGCAGGTGTGGTGCCACCGAGCTAAATCCCTAGCCCAAACTATACCTTTATTAAAACAACAACCTATTCCCAGACAACTGAGTATTCTACAATTCCGTCCAATTCTGATACTAACGAAGTTAGCACAGACCTCAGAGGGTAGACTCAGTCCTTTAAGACTACCTCTATTTCATACACAGTTCTGCAAGTTTGGGTTGTAACAAATTATCCTTCTCTGACAGACTGTAGATTTGAATTTTGCAATAAAACCACCCAAGATCCAGCGTTCCATAAAATGACTCATAGATAGAATTTAAGGAAGTGGCATATTGAAAATTACAGTATTATTATTAAGCATACCATTTACCAACAAGCAGAAGAAGGAGATGCATAGGTGCACAGAAAAAGACTATGAGTGAGGTGTACACAGGTTCCACACGGTCTCAGAGTCAGCCACCCCTAAAGTTTTGTTACATTTGGAAATCAGAAGCTCCACAAACATCATCAATTAAGAAGCTTGATACATAAATCTGATTAAGTCATTGACCATTGGTAGTCAAACTGTATCCCTGGTCCCCATCCATGCTCCCCATCGGTAGCTATGGGTAAAATTCATTTATACATTTCTAAAGTTTGGTTAGGTTTTCTGGCAAACAAACTCCAAAATGACACTATCTAGGGGGTCATATAGCTTCCTTTAGTACAATAAGCTACTTGTATTATTCAGAAAATCCTACGTTTTGAAGCTTTTTGTTGAATCCTGGAACTAGGACTCACAGAAACTTTTTGAAAAACAGACCAGTATATTTTGTTTAACCTCAAGTTGACCAAACTTTTTTCTCATAGAAACTTCATGGATTATCATTTTTTTCCATGAAATAAACTTTTATAAATGTTAATTTACAAAGTGTCAGAGCAATTGATGTAACATGAAACTATCTTGTTCTTTACAAAATTAGCATAGAAACAACAGATAAGGTCTGAAACCTATCATTTCCAGGTACTACTAAATGGTGTTGGTTAGCTGAAAGCATTTATTTCCAGTGTTTCTGATCTCCAGCCATATGCAAAAGAAAAATAAAGATAAAAACACATTTTTTTTAGCCTTCCTTGTTGTGCTTCCAGATTTACAGGCCTGAATAGAGTAGGCAGCAGGCCAGGGGCCCTTGAGTTGGCTTTCTGATGTTTTTCCCTCTAGGCTGGCCAGAACATGCCAACCAGTTTTAGGATCTTTTCTCATTTGTGCAGTTTACCCAAAGAATAGTAACCCATCAGGGGGCTGCAGAACATAAAAATAACAAACCCACAGCCAATGTCCATCATAATGAGGGGCCCTTCTACCTCCCAGGCTTGGAGAATGGAGCCAAGAGGAGTTTTGCAGGACTGTGTGCAGCCTGAAGCTGCCCTGGACCTGGCTGCCAATATGCAGCTGTACGTGGGGTCCCAGCTGCTTTACTTACTGTTGGACATAGGGAGGCAAAAAATTCCAGTGTCTACCATAAGTGGCTTCATTCTGTAACCCCTTAGATTATCAACTTGACTTATAGATCTATGTAGATACCATAATTTCAACATCATTATCCGTAGACTTTTCTCCTATTCTTTCTTTTGTATTCCAATTCCTTTCTTATAATATTTGGTCCTTTGTTCATTCCTACTGTGTGCAATAATTATATTTCTATGTGATCAATAACATGATGACTTGTTTCTAGAAAGCTAGAACAGATGAGATCAGGCACTTTTGGGTGGTATGAGAACAAGTCATACGTACATACTACAGTAAGTTGTGGCACCTAACTCATAAAATAGCATTCATTTACATGACCCTGTTTTTGTACCATATATACGTTAGCTCATTTAATAAAAAAATATAGCATATAGGTACTTTTATCATCGTCATTTTACACGAAACAACATAAAATCTCTGTCTGTCTGTCTGTCTGTCTGCCTGTTTGTCTGTCTGTCTCTCTCCAATGTCTTGATGCACTGTGGACCTAACTCAGAATCTTTTTTTTTTTTTTTTGAGACAGGGTCTCGCTTTATAGTTCAAGCTGGCCCTGCACTCACTATGTAGCCCAGGCAAGCCTCAAACTCAGCAATCCTCCTGTCTCTGCCTCCCGAGTGCTGGGATGACAGGCATGAGCCACCACGCCTGGCACTGTGGTATGTGGTATCTGGCATTGATTGCTGGTGGGCATGAGTTATCATGCCCAGCACTGTATATGGTTACCGGGATTGAACTCAGGACCTTGCACTTATGAGGCAGGTGACGGAACCACTGAGCTAAATCTCCGGCCCCTAACTCAGAATCTTGAGCCTGCCAAGCAGTCTTTGTGCCACTCTGGTACATTCCCATTCCCAGAACAAATAATCTTAATTTGCTCTGGGTCACATAGTCAACACCTATTATGGCTGGTGTATAGATGTCCCCCCAAATTCGCATGTGGTCCTAGAGTGTGTGATTCTGGGATTAAAGGTATGATGCTGGGATCAAGGGTGTATGATTACTAAATTAGTCCACTTATTGTTTTGCCATGGTTCCGAGAGTGGATAATTGAAAAATTTTGCCTCGTGTGAATGCAACCCACCACTAAAGACAGGTAATTTAAATAAAGTACAAGGGAAAGAAAGAAGGCTGGTGTGGTTGCTTTTCCTTTGCTGCTTGATGTTTTTGATGCCTTTTCCCCTCCATGATCTGTTTCTCCTCTGTGATATTCCTCTGCCATGCCTCTCTGCCTGGAGTCAGCCAATTATTGAGTATAACCTCTATAAACAGTGAGCTGAAATATATCCTTTATCTTTTAACTTTGAGTGTTGGGTATTTTGTCTTAGCAAAAAGAAAAGTAATTAGGATAATAGCAAAGATGGAATTTATAGCTAGCCATTCTTATTCCATCACCAACATTTTTAGTACACCATTCACACAGCTTCTTTAATGAGAAATATGATGAAGCAAAGAGAAAAACACTTTGGGAAATGTAATACAAGATATAAGTTTTGGCATCCAAAAGCAAATATATTGCAAAACATCCTGTGTGTATTTGTAGCTGTACCAATATATGTGCATATCTTTATACATGTATGTGTATGTATGTCTATACACTCATATACATACACACACATATATACATATATATATATATATATATATATATTATATGTATGTGATTTGAAGATAGAGCAATTAGCCTAAGACCTAGTACTAGTCTAAATGAGACTACTTGAGTTGAACACAACAGTATTACATCAATATGTATATTTAGGACTTTTCATTACTTTTATAATAATCTACATTTAAATGAGTAATTACTCTGAAATGTCTTTACCTAAATTAATTTTTGTTTTGAATTGTAAAATCTGACCCTTCCATGCACAGTTGAATCATGTATCCCTTGGATACCTCTGTATCCAGCATTGGCCACTTTGTAGAGGCAGGAGGAGGGCTCCTGTATCCCATCAACCCCAGGAACCTCCTGTCTATTCCTGTATATCAGCTCCAGCATCTAGATTTCCTTCCCTGGATATATTGTAGACCAACTACTCCATCAATTTACCTTCTTATGTTCACTTACCTAAGGTCCCTATCACTTTGTATGTTGATTTTCTTTCACGGTCCAATGTTGCTTGAAGAGTGGGAATTTTTCTTTACCCTGAAGGCAATAACATATAGCATATAAATAAAAATTGTAGCCTTTTTTTTTATCTCCTCCTGCCCCATTGTGACATTTCAAGCAAGCCAGCTACTTACTTTTCTATCATGGCTCTGATGCTCTTCTTGGTAAAATGAAAAAGTAAATTTATAGACTGTCCCAATCTGAGAATCCATACTGTTGAGATATGGAGCAAATTGTAACAAAGCAGAGGAAACACTGTTATGAGTTGTTGGGCCACATCACTTAGAAGTGTTATGTTCAGATATCTGGCACTGAGATCTTAAATCCCACCATAGAAGTTACTGTTCTTTGGGCAAAAAATGAATTGCTGTAATGATGAGAGAGCTAGGTAGGCTCATCACTGAAGAAATCGGCAGTGGTTTAGATCTCATCACCATTAAGATTCCTGGCTTTCATCTGCTCTTAAGCACATCCATAAAGGAAGCAAAATCAAGAAGGTAACTAGTATTTAAGAACTATTTAGTATGGTCTGCACAGTATGCTCAGAGGTTTCAATGCTATATATATATATATATATATATATATATATATTTTTTTTTTTTTTTTTTTTTTTTTTGAGACGGTCTTGCTTTGTAGTTTGGGCTGGCTCTGAGCTCACTATGTAGCCCAGGCAAGCCTGGAACTCAGCAATCCTCCTGCCTCTGCCTCCCAAGTGCTGGGATTACAGGCGTGAGCCACCACGCCCAGCACTGTGGTATATGGTGTTGTGGTGTTGATTGCTGGTGGGCGTGAGTCTCCACGCCCAGCATTGTATGTGGTTACAGGGGATCGAACTCAGGACTTGCACTTGCGCTTGCACAGCAGGCGCCGGAACCTCTGAGCTAACTCTCCGGCCCATCAATGCTATATTTTTTAAGCAGATAACTATCATGTGTGGTACATATAATAAATTGCCCACCTTTCCTGAAGTAATAAAAGTGAAATATATTTAAGAGTAACTCAAAATCAGATGACCAATGAGAATGATAATGGATACTCCAACTCAGGTTTATGTTACTCACAACCTTGTGGTTTCATTTGTGTGTGTGTGTGTGTGTGTGTCTGTGTGTCTGTGTGTGTGTGTGTGTGTTATTTATATTTCCCTGTGTTTTCCCAAATAGAGCATAGTGGGGGCGAACTCCAGTTGTATTTATATGGAACTAATGGTTCATAAAGAATGTGGCTTTCTAAACCTAGCTTAGCCCATGGCTTCTTTGCTTCCTTTGATAAATAGACTGGCTCATCACACAAAACAAAAAAGCAGCCTACATACCTAGAAACAATTTTAAACAAAGACACAAGCACTCAGGAAAGCTGATGCCACAAAACTTCATTTTGCTTCACCAAAGTATTTATTTTTGTCTGTAATACTTGGAAATCTTCTAAATCTTTTACTTATCCTTTGAGCAAAAATATTCACATCTCTTCCTCTTCACACACACTAAAATGCAATAGAATTAGGTTTAAAAGCAGTGTATTCTTTGAGGCAAAATAAATTACAAGCGAGTCTTGCAGATAGTGGGTAGGTAAATTGATTTCTGTGTACAAAATGTCCTTTTCATGATTTGTTGATAAAATTTTAATGTTATACATGTTAGAACTATCAAAAACATCCTCCACACATGGAACTTTTATTGGTGTTACAGTTTGCTCTTTTATCACTTGTTTTGTTAAGAATTTCACATTATGTTGAAAACAGGCAGATCACAGTGCTGCAGAATAAGATGCTAACTATTACCAAAGGGAGTTTATTGCATTATCTTTACCTGCCATTTTGAGCACTAGGTCCGAGTATGGAAAATAAATGGGATGTCTTGGGTCTACTTTAAGGAAAACTGATGAATAGAACTTCGAAAACCTATTAGCATTTGGATTTACTACTAAGGCATTGTTTCTGTGAATCTACCTGCTTACCAAAAAAAAAAAAAAAAAAAAAAAAAAGCTCAGGAAAGGCAGATGGATGGAATTATATTAAAAATCGGATGGCCAAAGGGAAGCCCGTAGAGATCATTGCTGGACACAATGTAGTGCAGAGTAAGGGGCAAATATGAGGTAAACGTCATGCAACACGAGCTACTCAGAGCTCTTAGTCTTGACTTAATTGTTTCTTTCCTGGTGAAATTTTAAGATCGTAGAGGGTCAGGTTACTTGTTGTGGATATTCTATACTCTTAACTACCTGTCACTAAAACCCTTATTATTAATATCTCCTTCAGACCATGTTACATATGTCAAGCAGCTACCTTATTTTCTGGGCACTATTTACACCAACATATGAAAACAATAAGTAGAAGGATAGGCACTCAAGGTCAGGGACCACGAAATCAGGATTTTCTTTGTTAAATAGGGCTCCAGAACAGAGGTCACAAGAGCTGCAAGGATTTAGGTAGAGTTTTTTGTTTTTGTTTTTGTTTTTGATTTTGCTTTTTTGTTTTCTCCAGAAATCTGGTTACCAGCTACACTACTTACATTTTCTATTAATAAAATTTTATTCTTAAAACAAGTGAGATATTTCATTTAGTGAGAAAACTTCATTTCCTTAGATCAGTTGATAAATGTTACACATATTTGTATGTATGTACGTTTTCCCTGAATTTATGACCTTACTGCAAGAACAAAAGCAATAAAAATGAAAAGATATTTTGAAACTGCTGATTTTACCTGTTATCTGATTAAAGTTCTGAGCCTCCAGTTTACTCCAGCTTTGTTAAGAAAAAATGGCACCAAGATATGGTGACCTCCGATCTCCAAATGCAACTTCTATCTTCCCCTAATCAGCAGAATTAAAGGAGAATAGAAGGGGAAATAACTCTCTCCTCAGGAATCAGAAGTGTGTAATACATTATGCACATAGCCCTGGAGTGAGTGTGGATCTTGCACTTGTGTCAGCATTACCCACCCTTCACACAGAAAGCTCTGAATCAAAAGAGCAAGAGGAGAGTTACATTATACTGCAAAAAAAATGTCAGCCCATGACTCAGCTACATCTGCAGACCATGAAGCCCTATTATTAAATAGGACTGGTTCTCTTGCTTGAAACTGTTGTACAGTGTAACTTAGATGTGAGTTATTTCTTCAGAAGAATGAAGGCTGAGAAATATGGACACTCTACTTTGCTTCCTTTGTTAATTGAAATTCAGCAATAACTTGATTTAAATTTACTTCTCTGGATTGTTCTGGCCATGTAATGATATCCTTTTACTCATCTTCCCTCCCAATCATGGCACAGTTTCTTTCTTTGAAGACCTAACATGGAAAATCTCTTCATGCAAGATAATAGTGAATTTAGTGGAGTACTAGGTTTATGTTCCTAACTACCATATTCCATATTTCATCCCAACCACTTTACATTGTGTATCTAAATTAGTAACAAGAACTTATTTTTTCAACAGCCTATCCTTGTGGACAATATTTCAACTTTACTATTTCATGTAAAGGAATAAAACTTTAGAATAAGGGTGATGTATTTACTTAAGGTTAGCAGGGCTTTTTTTGAATTTCACAATGTGGGATTTATAGGACTAAATCCAGAAAGAGGAGTAACAATAAATTCAATAAAGCACACAAATAGCATATAATTATGTTTAGCAGATAATTTATACATGATGTTACATCTCATAAATTATTGTAATCAATAGCTTAGAGAAAAGTCTTGCTTAGAGAAAAGTCTGAGAGTGAACTCTTAAATGTAATGATGTGATAACATTGAACTCAAGTGAAAAAATATTTCTTGAACATATATTCTCAAAAATGTGCTAAATGAATGAAGGGATACAATATAACCAACAATTATTATCCTTCACTTTCAACAAGCTTATGATCTAGCTCAAGAGCTGAAACTGAAAAATATAAAACAAGAAAAATAATAACTTCATAAGAATATAATGAAGTTGGAAAATGTACAGAAGCATTTATGCTGTAGCCATCAGGAGGGAGAGAATGAATGGGTGTGGTTGTATTATCAAGGAAACAGTGTGAAAAGGCAAGGATGCAGGCAGAACCTGGTTACGTTAATAGGATCTTGTATTCATACTTTAGCCCAACATTTCTTACACAGACACAATGGTACTGGACTAAAACATTTACAACTAAGTTACAGTACTGAACTAAATTAAGACCAAGAAATTTATCCTTCATAAACTTTATTGTGTCTCATCAATTAAAGTCACAAATAACATTGTCACTTCATAAAGGCTATATTAGTATGACCAACCCAAACCACACCATGTTCATTTAATCAGGATTATTATAAATGTAAATGACATTTATTTTCATAGATTATTTCAGCCATTTGACCCATTTTAGGGCATATTGAGGATGTATATTATCCAAGTATAAGAAAGACTTCATTGGGACCTCTTCCCCTGAGATTACAATGTTATCAATATAAACTTTTGTACTATCTTCTCACTCCCTAAAGTACCTTACTAGTCTACCTCTTAGTTTA
The DNA here is from genome assembly GCA_004025085.1 of Thryonomys swinderianus. Taxonomy (NCBI): domain Eukaryota; kingdom Metazoa; phylum Chordata; class Mammalia; order Rodentia; family Thryonomyidae; genus Thryonomys; species Thryonomys swinderianus. Next base: position 78,842 of record PVIC010000866.1, on the reverse strand, counting down.
AAAACATAATGATAAATATATTTGGTACATAAATGGTACAAGCTCTGTACATTTGTGTATGCAAATTTGGACTGTGTACTCTAATAACTTCTTTAAAAAACTCACTTTAGCAAAAAATTCATATATCAAGCTGGATGCAAATATATGATAGTGTTCAAAACACTTGAGTTAGTTAATTGTGAGGAAAACCCTGTACTGGAGATTCATGCACCTCAATTCTGTGTGTCTCTATCCTGCTGATGATCGGTGGTTCTCTCCAAAGGCTCGAGTGACACAGCCTGGCAGGGATATTACTGCAATAGCTTCTGATGATCCATTACCACTGAAGAGATGAAATTGGCAGAGATAAGTGTAAAGAATTAGTGGGATCTTAACTGCCTGTTACAGATCACTCAAAACGATCACAATGTTTCAAAAAAAATTTTCAGTGTCAAAAATGAAATGAGCTATTCTATTAGCTGATGATCTCATCACCTCTCAACACATCCAAAACTGGGAAGGAGCTTTACATTTTTGTAGTAAGGCTGTGGAATTTAGTAGCAAATTTACCATGACAAGCGCGGAGGCTCCTAACACCAATAATATACTTGTCTTATATCACACAAGTGCCTTGCTATTGGGTTATCATATATTACTCAGCTTCATTCCTCAAAGATTTAGGACACTGGCCATGCTAATTGAGGTTATCAGCAACCGAAAAAGAAAAGGAATTTGAAAAAATTGTCATAATATCCAATAGACCTCTCAATTTTGAAGGCTTTCTCTTGCATTTCATAGGAAAATCAATCACAGTTGCATTATTCCTATGGATAGACTTCCTTTCACTCGTGGTCAGGAACCACAGAGGTGGATTTTGTATTTATCCCTCGCTTCATACAAAAGTAACCACATCCAAACCACTTGCCCAACCAATATCAGTAATGTCCTTTGACTTCCTGATTAAAGCGCAAAGTGCTTTAAACATTCAGCACAAACACATTTGTTTATTTCTTTCTTAATTTGTGAGGCCACTTTGCTGGCAGAGACCAAAGTAGAGGAATCTAAGACATATTGATTTCTTTCTTCATGACTATTTAATCGGTTAAAGTGTGCACCACTTGCAAGTGCCAAGATGCTGGCTACATTTTAATAAATGTCCTCTTTGGTCGATCGATACTTCTCAGCCCCCAAATAAATAAATAAATAAAAGCGCTGCTCTCTCATAAGTTAATGTGAAGAAAATCTTTTTATTATCAGTCATCGTGACAAACAAGAATATGAAAAGTGTTAATGAAATGACCAACTGTCTATAAAATAAAAGACTTGCAAGACAGTCTCCTTTCTTCCCTTAATTTGATGAAACAAAATGGAAAATTACACTAGTGCCCATCCAGCGTGAAATGATGTTAACAAGCAGAAAACAAATGCTATAACAAAGGACTTCTAGGATGGACTATGTGTAGTCTTACTTGTAAAGAGGGAATTACTGGGCAGAGCTCTAGCCCTGAGTAACACCCCACCCGCCACTGAGGGGATCACAACCATCATCGCGTCCCTCAGGAAGTAGTGCCATTCAGCACACTGCAACAAATTGATATTCACAGCATAATAATTATCCATGCATTGCAAACAATAGGACACACAATTACCAACCAGGGCTATGCCCTACACAGGCAAAGTGAAGTTCCAAAATGAAACAATTGTACAGATAATTGAGGCAATAGACCTACAGACAAGGGATATGGACAACTTGTCATTTACTGCATGTTGTTTGGGAAGGAAGAGTTGCAAATAACTGAATTTCCCAGACTACTAAAACTTACCATTTAAGTATCCAATGTTTCATTTTCAAAATACATTCACTGTAGATGGTACCTTGCTTAAAATAGATGATTACTTGCCCTCCATTTTAAAACAACTTATACAAATGCCATTGTATTTTTGTAGTTCTGTTGATTCAACAAACAAATAAAATATTTGTTAAGGACAGGTGACCCTAGTACTTGGGGTAAGAACTCAACCACATCTCGGTAATGCTTCTCCAATTTTCAGACAAGGATGCTTTGGACATCTGTAAGTAAACATCTGGAAAGCCATCATCCCCAAGTATTAAGAGGTCCTCTCATAAAAATATTGATGCAAAGCAATATGAACCAAACAAATGAATAAACCTGAAATTAAACAATACAATCAGAGATGTTTTAAATAGCTTGATTCTATTTTTGCTGAACTATTTTTTTCTTAGTAGTATCTATGTTATATACATATAGAAAGATACTGGTTACAGAAAGGGTCCTAATGTAGTGGTTATGCCCTTGTCAGGAACTTTTATTGCCTGGTACAAACCTTATTCGACATAGACTTAATAAATTGCTGGAAACCTTACTTGAATCTTTGTACAGGTCTGGGTCCTCATCTACAAAAGAAGAATGATTATAATCACTGTACTGTTGTAATTTTTAAATAGAATCATTCATGCAAAATATTTACCCCCATCCCTGACACTTTTTAAGGCCTCTATAAATGTTAGTATCTTAAGAAAATAGGGAGCAAACTTAGTTAAATAGGAATCCAGAGCTGGAACAGTAATGGCCTGCAAATGACTATAAAAGGAAAAGAAGTGAGTGCAAATATTAAATGAATAAAGAAATGATTTTTAAAATTGAATTTAGGCTGTGGTGCCTCTTCATCATAGCCTGCCCTACTCCCTAGGGTGTATTTTTATGTTTTCCTCTCTTTTTCTTCAGTCCAAATTTGCTCTGCAGAACTTGCTTTCCTTCTGCCTTTCTTGCATTTTCCTACCTTTAATAAATATGAAACTTCATCACCTTTAAAAAAGAAAAATGAATTCAAAAGAACATTAAGTCAATTTTGAATCACCATGTCCTTGACTGTTTAGGGAAAAACACATCATTTTCTTGTTAATAAATATTTATTAAATACCATCACAGACTAGATACAAAGTCAGGTAGTATCAAATGATACGGTAGAATTCTTTCTACAACCACATTTTCAAGGTAAAATTTGTCATCATCATTTTGTAGTGAGAAAACAAAAAGTCAAAATAAAAATATTTCTCACATGGCAAGATTCAAAGAGAGTGTTAAGCACGTGGCCTTTTGGATCTAACCCGGACCCTGTCACAGTCTGCAGAGGCTCTTTTCTTCTTCTTCCCATCCAACTCACCTTTCTCTCACTGGTTTTCTTGCCTTCTGAGTTTTCTGAGCACTGTCTATCTGTGCAGTTCTGAATAAAAAAGCAAATTTAAAACCCGGTCTCCACTCTTGGAGATTTTAGTCAGTTGCAGGACAAAAGCATGTGACAAGCAGCACACACTGCACCAGATGACACTTTCAATGAGGGTATAGCTGAACCACTGGCACTTCTCACTGCGGCCTCTCTCCTTCCTTTCCTTCCTCTGATATTCTGACTTCTGTCCATCTTCTAAGAGTCACCTCAAATCCACATTTCTCTTCGAGAGATATCCAGTGGAATCATCTTATTGGAAACTCCTTGTGACTCCGAGGTCTACAACGGAAGGCCCTGGTAGCACAGGATGCAGCCCCACAGAGATGCAGGTTCTGGTGGGGCAGTGTTTTCTCTGCTCCACAGCACTGTGTCCTCATTGAGAAGACTTCCCCTCTGCTCCTCATGAGTGTTCTCATTGTCTGTACATAGTTTCCCCTTAGTTACTAGTGCCATGAATCCAAGAAATATTTTGCATTATTCTGGATACCTTCTCATAACTAGTTGTAAAGTATACTAGTCAAAGTAGTAAACCAGGAATTATCTTTTACTTGAGTGGTTGATTGGGATATTGATTTACCAAGATGTAGTTGGCTATTTCTCTGTTTCTCTCCCACTACTTATTCTCTCATGAGTCTTCCACCCCTAGCAGCTACTGTGAATTTGAGTTCCTTGTAGAAATAAAGGTGAGCATGTGTGGATATTTGTAGTATCATATCTTTCAAATAAGATCTTTCAAATAACAGACTTCCCCTCATGTTTATTTGCAGTAAAATGCACGGTCTGTTGCCTCGGAAACTCTCACTCTGAATATTCTACCTTTTCCATAATGGAAAATCTTGCCTTCAACTAATAATTCATACCATCTCCCTCATTTTTGTGTTTTTCTGAGAATACATAATGAGATCAAAATGCCAATAAATGTTATTTTTAAGAACATAATTATTGTATTCATGTATTATTCTGGTCTTAATCCCATTTATTCACTCAGGCTTCCTAGGGACAATTATCTAACAAAAATACAAAATTTTCACTAATCCTACTTGAAGTATTCTTTTAAATATCTTCTCTATAGTGTCCAATTCTTTTTATCAGCACTATTTAAAATGCTATCTTGTGGTATTATTCTTTCCTTCTAGAAACCAGAATTGAAATTGTCCTTTCAATGTTTGTGTTTGTGGAAATAAAGTAATATCATTAGGCAACATTTTGGGGATGTCATTAAATGTCAATTTGCCTTAGCAATACAGAAGATCTAGCTCCAAAAACCCACTTGCTGCCAGGCGTGGTGGCTCACGCCTGCAATCCCAGCACTCAGGAGGCGGAGGCAGGAGGATTGCTGAGTTTGAGGCTTGCCTGGGCTACATAGTGAGCTCAGGGCCAGCCTGAACTACAAAGTGAGACCCTGTCAAAAAAAAAAAAAAAAAAAAACAGATTGCTGGTCAGAACATATCTAATCTTCTATTGGATTCAACAAGGTATTTCTTAGTTATTATAACTGTGTGCTCAGTTTTGAGGTAGAAACTCCCAGAGTACTGATTATATCCAGAGAACAGGTTCATGTACCATAATGTGAAAGGTGAAACTGGAAAAGATCTTATTAATTTCATCTGTGTTTACACGAAGGTAGCCAAGCCAGCTAAGACAGTACGAAGGAGTCACACACAAGTGATCTGGATGGGTTACTGAATGTCAAATGAATTCCAGCAGAACCAAAGCTGATTTTTTCTGTTCTGGCCTATTCAAAGTAGCTTACCTATCTGTAAAATAAAGTAGATTCAACTTTCAAAGTTATCATTAGTTAACAGAGTAATTCTTGATGTCTGGAATTGTCAGTGGTCACTACTAGTGGGTTTTAAATCTATTCTCTTCAGACCAAAAATAATCGTTTAGTTACAATGCCATTATCTTTGTTTTGCATGGTATGAACACTGAGATTAGCTTAGATATCTGTCATCAGGGTACATCTAATCACTTCTACACAGATGTCTCTACAATGAAAACTCTATTATAGTTGTCCATGCATTAACTATGAGAATATTATGAAAAGGTCATTAAAATAACCTAAGATTACATTCAAGAAAATAACTGCACAAGTATTCCTTCTTCAAGAATTCCTCTCTGCTGCTGGATTCCTCACAGGTAATAAAAGTAATAAAATGACAAAACCTCTACAAAGCATGGTCAGTAATAAATGACTGAGTTAGTTGCTTGTATAAAAACTCTACATGATTGGTATAAGAAGAAAATAATGGGGGCTGGGCATTTAGCTCAGTGGTTCCAGCACCTGCCTAGCAAGCACAACATCCCTGGTTCGATCCCCAGTAACCACATACAACAATACTGAGCATGGTGACTCATGCCCACTAGCAATCTGTACCACACACCACAATGACAGGCATGGTGGCTCATGCCCGTAATCCCAGCACTCAGGAGGCAGAGGCAAGAGGATGGCTGAATCTGAGGCTTGCCTGGGCTACACAGTGAGCTCAGCGCCAGACTGAACTACAAAGCGAGACCCTGTCTAAAATAAAATAAAATAAAATAAAATAAAATAAAATAAAATAAAATAAAATAAAATAAAATAAAATAAAATAAAATAAAAATCAATAATCTAAAATATCTACTATTCATACTATAATTTAACACATACTTTCAGAAAGGGTTCAATCGAACAATCTAAAATGGTTTTTAAAGTTCAATCACATTATAGAAAATGGGAAAATAAAAGTTTTATGAACTTCTATTTACTAGTCACTGGGTCATATACTCTTCTTCATGTGAGTGCACTTCCGTGATTAGAAGTCTGCTTTGCTCACTCATCACTATATATCTGCAGCAGTTCTGCGATTCCCACCGCTGCTCAGAGACAAGGTGTCCCATTCAGGACCTGGCACTCTGTGTGGGCACCTCCTTTGCCTGTGGTGCTTAAACTTTAAAACTCCTTGCACTGTGATTACTCTCCCATGGATGCCCTCCTTGCCAACCCAGACCCTGCCCCCCATGCCAGGCTACCACGCCCTGTGGACATCCTCTCTTTTTCTCCTTTCTGCATGAACTACTCAGTTTACTTGAATTTAAAATATTTTCTAAGTCATCAGTGGGTCTTCTGAAACTGTGTGAAACTTACCTTTTCTACTAGGACCTGTGGATTAATGCTAAATAGGATGGAAAAAGAAAAAAAAAACACATAAATTTAGGAAATAACAAAGGAAGTAGGACAGAAACATGTTATTTGTTAATGAAATGTAAAATCAATTTAGTATGGGACTAACACTGATTTCAGAGCTTGGCTCTAAAATTTGTTCTTTTAATAGATCTCAGATGCTTCTGGCAACTCTCGGGAGCTTCTGACACAAAACGTGGTTCCAAAGACCATAGTCTGAGTAGCACGCGTTTAAACTATGATCACCGCGACAAAATATGTATTTCTCGTTCTCCCCTGCATTTTCCACTAAATTTAAAATATAGGAATATTTTACTCTCAAGGATTTTTTGTTTATTTGTTTGTTTATTTTGAGATAGGGTCTCACACTGTAGTTCAGGCTGGCTCTGAGATCACTGTGTAGTCCAGGCAAGCCTCAAACTCAGCAGTCCTCCTGCCTCTGCCTCCTCAGTGCTGGGATGACAGGCGGGAGCCACCATACCTGGCACCGTGGTATGTGGTACTGATTGCTGGTGGCTGTGAGTAACCATGCCTGTTACTGTTGTATATGGTTACTGGGGAACTGAACTAGGGACCTTCTCCTTGCTAAACAGGTGCCAGAATCATTGAGCTAAATCTCCGGCCCCTCAATGACTTTGCTATGTCCTGGTATTTAAAATATTTTTTCTTTCAGTCTTTTTCTAATCTAGCTGAGAGAATAAAACTACCTAACTTTCTGTTTGCAGAGACTAAAGGGAAACCAATGCCTTGATCCAAAATGAGATTTTTATTCTTTTCTATCATTACACATATTTATTATAACATTTGTGCAGCTAAGAAAGACATCTTTAAAATGCACATGAACCAATGGACTGTTTATCTTCTACTTTAGCTTTTCAACTTATCATTCTTTAACTGGGATATGCATTCACTTTTTCTGTCCATTTATAACTTAGGAAAATTTAGAAAGTAAAACTTCTGTCTGTGACAGCTAACATGTTTTTAGGCCGAAAATTTGAATGTGTGTGAAGGTGTGAATGACCCTATATGCATGTGCGAGGAGTGTAAGACAGGAACTACTCAGTAAACTTTCTGAGAACTGAAAAGTTCTATCAGTGGAAAAAATGTTAAAAGCCTGATTAGTATGCCAGCAGACAATGGAGACTATTCTATCATATATAAAAACTGCTAAGAGTCAGCAAGTGCATTTCTGCATCAGGCAAAAGCATAGTTACACTTTAGAGGAGATACTTGTCATATCCATGAGACTGAAGTTGGTGGTGACGGCGCGTATGAAACTGTTCTCTTAGGAAGTAGGGGAAAAGGTGACTGGAACTCGGAGAAAGAACTAAGCATCTTCTCGCTATTCTCACTGATACTGAGGCAAGGCCTAAGTGTTGGTGCTACATTAGTATATTCAAATAGTTAAGGTCTTCTTTTCAGAGAAACACCAGATGAACATGTGGCAAATACTTCGCTCATCTCATTGATGGAGAAACCAGTGGGATGTTAAAGCCAGTTTGGATTAGTTTGCATAAACATTTGAAGCACACACACATAAATTTAGAAGTGCTCATTGAATTTACTTATAGGCAAAATGTATTAGTGCTCTGTAGAACAGCAAAATGGGATACTTAAACTCACTTCTTCCACAGGGTAGAAATTGATTGCATCTTCATTGATAATATTTATTTGTACTTCTAAGAGCAAAAATAACTTGCATTACTATGTTTTCTGCAACTTCTTTCCCTCCAGGATCATCAAGCAGGCTTTTTAAGAGAAAACTTATCAAACATACACACACCTCTTGATTCAGATCCCCGAAGGACAGACAGATAGACTATGCCCAACACTGCAAAGAAAGAAAATACAATAAATTGTATTGCCCACTGTCAAAGTTCAGTATTAATTTTGCTGTCAATAGATTTTTCAAATTGTCTTCTTCACATATGTTAATTTCCTTTCCTTACAGGGTCTTTAATTTTAATTGAGGCTGCTGTAACTATACAATTTTTTGCTGGAGGCTATAATGGCAAATGAGAGAAACACCATCGCGTGGGGAAACATTGCGTGTGCCACCTCTCTAGAAGTCTTTTTAAAAGTCTCCAGAAGACTTTTCCCACAGAAAATGCAACAGAGAGAGGAACTGAAATAGAGTGTAAGGAGTTCCAGAACATAGCCATTAACTAAAATGTCACCGGTGAAAATTTCTGGCCTGGAAACAAACCCTTTTTGAGCAAACGTTTTCACAGAAGGTAGGTGTGATTAGTGACTGGACTTCAAGTGAGGATATATGCTGTTGTTAAAAAGATTTGGGAGCAGAGTCTGAATCAGAAAGAAGGTGCAGGAGGACATTAAGCTAAAACCACTTGTTGAGATATTCAATCCTGTTTGCTCTCATATTTGTAGACCTCACTAACAAACCGAAAGAGCTAGGAGAATCCAGTGCCGCTCAAGTGGACTCTAATACAGATGGAATGGGAGATGTTATGAAAACTTGCCTTGACTTCTTACCTTCCTGGTAAAAGATCTTGTCCCCTGCCAGCCCTTTGAAGAAGATAGGCCATTCTGTGAGGAAAAAAGCAAGCTGATAGTACTGAAATGTGCCCTGGGTTTTGCAGCTGGAAAAGACATAGATCAGAGTAATGGTTCAAGAAAATCCTGTCCCACAAGAATTCTGAAAAATATGCAAGCACTAAAACATGAAGCTACCTTTGTCAGCAATCTCAGATCCTATTATTTTTTCCCCTATCCTGCTAAGTTCTTTTATTAGCCACAATTATAATGATGCTAATAATAATCTACTTATTCCAGCCTCTAGAATGGTTCTTAATAATTTATGATCTTCACTTTTGTCTAAAATTCAGCACAATTCAGCCTTTAAAAAAGAAAAAAAAATGAAGTTACACACATAAAATGAATTATGCACCAAATTGTAAATATTCCATTTCTTTTGCTGATCTGAAACTCCCCAAAGAAATATGAACACTTGATTTAAAATTCAGCTGCAGTGACATTTCCTAGCTGGAAAGAATGCTTGCGCAAATTCATGAGTATTTGTAAGAAGATAAGTTTTTTGGTGGATTCTAGTACATTTTAATAACTATCCTATGTTGAAATTCTCTAAAATGAATAAAATATTTCTTAGTGGAACCTTGTCCTGCGAATAGAGTTTTGCAACTTTTCAGCAAGAAAGGTCTTTGCATAGCTAACTTCATGGTAGTAAAGAAGCACGTGACCTCAGTGTCGCACCTGGAGAATGCCAAAGGTCATGTAAACTCTTACTATTACATTGAATATTTAACTGTGACACATCTTGGCCCGCTGACATGCCATAATGGGAAACCACGAACTACTGACTTATAAAAGGAAAAGGAAAAGCCGACCCACTTTGACTTGACTCCTTCCACTAGGACTTTCCTCTACTGGGACTTTCAAACAAGGGAAATGAAATAAATTAATCTTACAGATGTACTGCTAATATTTTTACTAATGGTTCTCACTTCCTTTAGTTGTTTATTTCTTTAAAATATTGTGCTTTCATGAGAAGACTGATTTTCATTTTTGTCCCTCTAAATTAAATGATTCATTTTGAATCAAGCAGAGCGCCTATAGAGGATTTTGGAGACAAAGGACAACAAGAAGCAATGTTACTGAGCCCGAATCCTTTATTGGGGTGATTTCATGTGGGGGCTTTCAGGAGTAGATGTAAGGGACTTTAGACCACAGGACAAAAGCCTAGCAGATTGTGCGGCCAGAGATCCAAAGATGGCCTACTGGGCCACAGTCACAGTACACTCGAAACCTATACGTTGCTTTAAGGAGCAAGTGCTCTGGCCTTTGGCCTTCCACTCCCTTCTCATTTAATTTAGGTTCCAGATTCAGTTGTTGATCAGACCATCGTCTCCATACCCTGTTTTTATCCTGACCCCTACATAAGTCCCTGCCCAAACACCTTTCTTTCCTCATTGATCCCTGCTTCCTGGTTCTATCAATTAAAAGGTCACAGAGGCTTCGGTTTAGTCTGTCATTGGAGACTCTTTATACTGAAAAGCTTCAGTTAATGGCAGCTCTCTGACCCTCTTGGAGAATGGATTTGACTTTGATCCGCTAAACTTTGTGTCGTCTTTCATCCTTTTGTGCCATGCCATAGTTGCAAACTGCAACTGTTTTATAATGTACAAAACATACAGCTGTACCCCAGGTATGCTAACACTGCATGAAATTGTTTTAATTTTTTGTATATTAGCAATAGATGACTCACCTTATATATATATACATATATATGCATGTTTGTATCAATATCAGTATTTATTGAATTTTCACTCACATATTTAGTAATTATAACTCAACTTTTCACGTGTTTCAGTCAGATAAACCTGTGAAGTGACTGAAAAAGGTGCCTTATACCATTTTTCTATGAGTAAAAATAATACAAAATATATAAATTAGAATTCTATATTCCTGACTACTACACTATTATTAATTATAATTAACTGTCCTTCCAAGGCAAGTGCAGTACCACGTGAGCTAAATTTCCAGCCCTAATTATAATTAATTCTCACTCCAAGAAGTCTTCAGATACCTGAAGTCAAAGGCAAAATCACAGTTTGTTTAAAATGTGGTCTAAATCTCTATCTCAAAAGATGCTATAGAATGAGCATTGCCAAGGCTTTGCTTCTAGAGACTTCTCACCTAAACGTCCAGAGTTTGACTGGTCAGTGAAAGGTTGGGTGATTTGATTGAGTGGCTGTAGTTACACTACCTGATAGAATCTTTCATGTTCTTTTAGTGCAGAAGAGTTGGTAAGGAAGCAGAAACTGGTCTGGCAGGAAGACACAATGGCTGGCATCTGTAAAAGACACCTTACAGAAAGGGTTCTGTCTCCAAAAAGACAGGAAGTTAATTAGAAAGTAAAGAATACCAGGAAGAATCCATTGTAAGGGTGATGCAACTATTCATAACCTGAGAGATTGCATCCTTCTCTGATTTCCACACAATATTATAATTTTGACACTATTTCAAATTAAGCAAAAGTTAGTGGAATAAAAAAATGGATTGATTTTTGGATGTTGCGTTTTTGCTAGATAAGCTAAATTGTCTTACAGATGTTGAAATGTTATGCAAAACGCAGGCGTACCCACATGTTTCACTGAAACGCTGGCATCACTGAAGTTCACACAGTACCTAAGCACCATAGCGCAGTAGTGTGGAAAGTAATGAAACTTTCCATTACTCCAGAAGGTATATGGAACAATTCTATTAGTTTGTGCATCTGTCTGTCTGTCTAAGTATGCCTCTTTCTCTCCCTCTCTCCCTCATTCCTCCCTCAGTGACTGCGTTTTTTTTAGTTTAACTTTTTTTTTTTTTTTTTTTTTTTTTTTTTTTTTTTTTTTTTTTTTTTTTTTTTTTTTTTTTTTTTTTGAGACAGGGTCTCGCTTTGCAGTTCAGGCTGGCCCTGAGCTCACTATGTAGCCCAGGCAAACTTCGAACTCAGCCATCCTCCTGCCTCTGCCTCCCGAGTGCTGGGATGACAGGCGTGAGCCACCACGCACGGCTAGTGACTGCCTTTTTGTCATAGGTTTATCAGTACCTCAGACAGCAATCATGAGGAATCCCTCATGTATCAACGTTTCCAAGTTCAAATTTACCTCTGACCTCTAATGGTCCAATGTAGCTCAAATACTTTTATTTATGCCGGTCCCTGGACCTATACATTTTGATCAAAGAAACGACACTCCCTGTTCAGTGCCTTCCGAGAGCACTTTGCAGGTACCTTCCGTTCAGAAAAAGCAGTCACCCAATACATGAGATTGTGACAAGGTATAATGTAATGGTAGTTATGCGAACCTCCAATAAACCAGTGCTACTTCACAGATTACTTGGAGAGAAAGTCTCTTAGCGTGCTTGAAGAAGTATGAAATGAATTTCATTTCCTTCTCATTTGCCTTGCTTCTGAAAGGTTTCATGCAAGATATGTGACCAACTATTATGGTACTAATCCATCCATGACAGAGCTCAATTTTCTCTGAGAATTTACTTCTGAATGGGCTTCCGAAATACTTGAAAGCTCAAAATTAAAGTATACTGAACAGAGCAGCCACTGAGCTGTGGACAACTGTCAGTCAAGAAAACCAGTCAGAACAAAATGTAAATTAGATTTTATTTTATCTTATTTTTTTAAACTGATCTATAATGATGAGGTGGTAAAGTTTTACAGCCCATTTCCAAACAAGAACAATAAGCAGGGCAGTGACAAGAACCATTGTTGTGAGCTTTTCTCATTATTGCAAATGAACATAGAGGCTCACGTTATGGGAAACTCTGGAGGAGTTTGCAAATTCTGTGCTCGTCACAGGAACTCATGGTTCCGCTGACTGACGAAGTGGGACGAGGGAACCTCTCTGCCCGTCACTCGAATCATGGTTATGAAACAAGTGACACTGCACGAGGAGTCCCTGTACTCGAGGGGTAGTGATAGGCACACCATGGAGCTCAGTTGAGCCAGGACAGATTGATCAAATAAAATGGTAGGACTTTAAAAACTCGAAACTATCTGACTCTCAAAATATGCCACCTGTCTGTTGGACAAAAATGATGAATAAACCTGGCAAAACTTCTAACTATTCTAATTTGTGGTAAAATACATTCCCTACACATGGGGACTGACAGTTTACATTTAGGATCCGACACAAGCGTAAGCCATGATTATTCATAGTGGAAGTTCAAGAACGTATAAAGATTATGTTGTGATCTGAAAATCTAGCATTCTAATAGCAGCAAGGAAGGCAGGAAAATAGGAAGAACAGTGATGCCTCAAGAAAGTTCCCAAATTGCAGTATGAACAACAAACACAGCAGCCAAAAAATGAACTGGACGTTTTTACCAAAACAGCAGAGATTCAATGAACATAAATAAACCCATAGATGCTCCATTGGAATTAGGTGCTTCCAGAGTTAGTATTTTGAGGCTGTCTGGTACAATATTTTAAGAAAAACACTGACAAGTAGGTGAAAAGACATGTGAGTGTCTAAAACTGATTTTTTTTTTTTTTTTTTTTTTGCTTTTGAGACAGGGTCTCGCTTTGTAGTTCAGGCTGGCCCTGAGCTCACTATGGTGCCCAGGCAAGCCTCGAACTCGGCAATCCTCCTATCTCTGCCTCCTGAGTGCTGGGATTACAGACATGAGCCACCACGTCCGGCACTGTGGTATGCAGTGTTGATTGTTGGTGGGCGTGTCTCCACGCCCAGCATTATATGTGGTTACCGGGGATCGAACTCAGGACCTTGTGCTTGCGAGGCAGGCGCCGGAACCACTGAGCTAACCCTCTGGCCCTCTAAAAGTGATTTTTGCAAGACATATCAACCAGTTCCTGGTTTCCTGGATTTTGTCTTTGGCTTCTCTTTTTTAAGTTTTTTTTTTTTAACCTTTTTGTATAAAGATACAATTTGTATTTCCCCAAGCTGGGAACCCAATTAAATCAACAGATAAAGGGTAGAAGGAGATTACACAGGGTTACATAAAACCCTCTTTCCCAAGTTTGTGTCACAGACAGACATTTAGAATATTAATTCTTTCAAATTTCTCATTTCTCCTCCCACACAGAAGGAAGAAGGAACAGCCAGGGTGCCAGAAAACTAAATTTTCTAGTACCTCTGAAGGATGACATTTCCAGGCACATGATTTAAAACTCCAGTTCAACCAGAAGCCAGGAATTGTGTGAAATTGGCTTGTTATTTGTTTTTATTTTTTTATCTCTTAAAAAGCCAATTTCAATGTTTAAAACATCTTTCTGATTTTAGCTGCAAGAAACAAGCTTGGGCTCATATCAGAGCTCAGTAGAATAATTTAAATTTGTTTTAATAACCTACCACTTAAAAATTCAGTGTGTCAAGAGAATCATTTAGGTATTCACATAGGCATAAGGTGCAAAATATCACCTTTCACAGGAAGCCTTATTCCAAAGTGGAAATTTCAGATATGATATGGTTCCTCTGTAAAATGCCTAGAACCAGTGATAAGATAGGGCAAGAAAGGGAGAGCTGAAGAAAGGTTGTTTTGAAAAGGTGTTAAGTTTATAAAAGAAACCAAAAATGCAGTGTTCCATTACCACTGGAATGGAAAACACTCAACAAGTGAAGATAGAGATTCAATTAAAGAATCGATGGAGTCAAGAGTTCCATGTCCTAGTAGTCAGGTTGAGTTATTTTTCTGTTGGGTCTATTTTTATGTTTCATTTCCATTAGGTTTAGGACAAACCTTTAAAGAGCCATGGACAACTACAGGGCAGTTTGCTTGGTTCTGGCCTCTCCTGCTCTTAGCAGGTGCTGAAACCCTTAGGAGGTGAGGTTTAGAGCAGAGCTTTAGGTCGCTGATGAGGAACCTTTCAAGATTTGTGGCTCCTCACAGCACTGGACGGGATAGGTAGGGGTCACGCCCTCACCTTGCAAGTGACCTCCATTGGTCTTCAGCTTTCTGGTGCTTGCTCTTCTCTATATTCCTTCCACACAGGATATAGAGTTTAGTTAGGAAGCATTTCGGTGATAACTGTAAGGAAATTGATTTAGTACTTGCCCTATCAAAGAGTCTGTGGCATTTTAAAACAATTATCAATATGTAAATTATTTTAACTCATAGTTTAATTTGTCACTTTTTACTGTTCTTGGAGAGCAAACTATGTATACATTACCAAAGATGGTTTTGTGTTTTGGTAAAGACTTAATTTGACAAGAGAAAACAAGAACATCTGTGTGCAGGAGGCTGAGCCTCGAGCTGACCAACTTGTTATAACCCGTCCTCAGCAACAAATTGAGTTTGTAAGTCAAGGATCCACTGTATTTTTTTTTCTCTCATGTACAAATGCATATCAAAGACTTAAGCAATATCCTCCCAAAGGGAGGATTTTCAGGTTTTAATGCTTTTTGTGTAATAGTTACTTGCCTAAATGGCTCCCAAGTTGTATGAAGATCTCTGTATGTTTCTTCTTCCAGTGTCTCCAGATTAAAAGTCAATTACCAAATATGAATCATGATTTAAAAAAAAAAGGCCTGTGCCTTCTGCTTCCTTTCTTTGAGTTGCCCACCTCGTAGAGATTGAGCTGCTTTGCTTCTCACCCATCATGATACTCCGCTACTCGATCAAACCAACATAAGCAACTGGCCTTGCCCTGAAACCACTAAAACTAAGCAAAATAATCCTCCATCTAAAAATACACCTCTCTCTAAGAATCTTTTGCAGTACCCAAAAGCAGAATAGCACAAGGTGGAACGTCAGCTGACTTACCTGTGTCTAGTTGAAAGTATCTGTGAAAAGTGCTGAATGATCATCCCGCTCATCACATGACAGGTGAGAACTTGTGGTGGTTTCCCTGCCAAAGTAACAACAGAGAATGGACAAAAGACAGGTTCATGTTGTGTCTAGTACAAAGAGCTAAGGTCAGCAGCACAACGCTTCAAAATACTAAAGAAGAAATAACTTAAAGCAAAAGCAAAAAGTTCTAATCAGATGGGGTCTGTTTGGTGTGCTCACACCCTCCTCCCCTTATATTCTGTTCTGGAATTTCAGTGCAGTGAACAGCTCTTGACACTGTTGAGTGTCCATGACAGTGACAGATCTTCCTTCTCCTCTGCCTCTTCCTCCTCCACCACCTCCGTTTCCTACTCCGTCTCCTCTCCTTTCTCCCTTTGTTACTCTGTTGGTTAAGATTCATTAGTGGATCAGAATATATAAAATAGTATAAGATATTATGATAATAACCTTACACAGTATCACAGGGGATGAATGCAAAATAGCCATCCATATGCTGGAAAGTTCAAGAATTCAGTTGAAAGTCAGAAGCCTGGTACTCACTGCATAATCCAGCCTGAGTCTGTGTTGAAAAACTAAAGTGTCTTCATTGGAAAGCTGAAGGAACTGGAGACAGATGTCTGGAGCAACAGGCCAGAACATAGATCCTCTGAAGAAGCAGGAGGGGATGATTTCTTTCTTTCCTCTGCTGTTTCTTCCAGGTCACAAATGTATTGGTTAGTACCACCCACGACCAGTGTGGTATTTCCCTCCTCACTCAGCAGCCTATGTGTTAGTCATACACAGATATACCCAGAACTGTAACCCACTCAAGTTATCATCAAAATTTACCATTACACATATCATATCATAGCTTGCTCTTAACCTGGAATACCACTGTATTAGGGAAATTATCAGTAAGAATGATAAATTCTCTGTTATAGACACTTTCTTTCCACTATCTGGGTCATTGTCACAATCCTATAAATTGCCTGAGTGTCAGTTTCCTGTAAGATAATTAATTGAATCCAATTAATTTCCATAAATATCATGAATAATAATGAAAATTGAAATATATCCAATTTATATATACTTAGTGAAAGAAAATTCGTTGTTTCCACTGTTGACATCTGCAGCTAGTCATGTGGTTTCAAAACACACTCTCTGTCAGTCTTCTGTACACTTTGGGTTTAACCAATGACCAGTGGAGGGAGAAACTATACATCTGCCTATGAAATTCTTGTAATTTATTTTTTTTCTTTGTTATTGGATCTTCCCAGGCCACTTAAAGGACATAGCCATCTCACTCACCTACAAACTCTCAAAACACATTGATAAAATTCATTTAACAGTGCACGATATATGTGAGACTGTTTTGATTTTGTTACAAAGTTTTTTAATGTAATTTAATTGTATGGTGTCAGGAACTGCGGAAGATTTACTTGCTTAGGATTTATGATGTCTGCCCTGCCCTGCAGG
This sequence comes from Thryonomys swinderianus, assembly GCA_004025085.1. NCBI lineage: Eukaryota > Metazoa > Chordata > Mammalia > Rodentia > Thryonomyidae > Thryonomys > Thryonomys swinderianus. The sequence continues at coordinate 61,708 of PVIC010000866.1, read as the reverse complement.
GATCAATTACTAGGATTTTTGGCAGACATCTGTCCCACCCTATTGGATCTTCTACTACAGGATTATTGCACTAGGATTAATCATGGACATCTGCTCTGCCCTATACGATCTTCAACTACAGGGATTATTGGAGTTATCTGCCCTGCTTTATGCATGCTAGAATTTTGGGTGTGAAGGCTTGGTACTAAATAAAGTGAGGGGGAAGCTCTCACGGTATTGGGTTTCCTTCTGTTGCTGCTGCTCAGAGTAACAAGAGTCAAGCCCGGGCTCAGCCTTTTTCTTGAGGGTCCAATTTTGTTGTTGTTGTCTGTTAATCCTTTTGCTATGGGAATCACAGGGAACTAGAGCTTGCCACGAGGGTTCTAGCTGCATCCTCTTCCCATTTCCTGCAGTGTGGGTGTCAATTTTTATTTAAACATGTTTAATATAAATTTATTCTATGTGCGATGCTGTTTTCATAAAAAAAAAAAACTCACATCACATAGGACTTTGAAAGTAACATTTGTCCAACAAATGGCTAGTTAGTAATAGTGACCAAGTTACCCAAGGTTAACAGTTCCACATCCCACAAAGCAGTGTAGCTGCTTGATGTTTATGACCTCAATTAGAGGTGTCCCATAGTTTTGTATAGAAGATACTCTGAAGGACCAAGAAATAAGTCATAATCCTACTGCTGCTCATTACAGAATTTTATCACTTCTATAGAACCTCCTGGAACATCCTGTGTTCTCAGCGATATCCAGTTACCATATACTTTTTGGTGGAGATGTCTAAGTGTGAAGATAAGGCTTGCCAAAGGTTTCTGGTGGGGAGATTTCCCATCATCTGCTGGTGTCTACCTCGTTATGGTTTGGTGATGTCTCACCTCATTTATCCCCTGTGATCATGGCAGGATAACACAGCAAAGAATTGGGTATTGTGAGCCACAGGCAGCAAAAATGGAATGTAAATACTTTTCATCTGCCAAGTAAGTATTTTTATTCTGCGAGCATAGTGTTTTTTGTATTTAAAATGACAGATCCTGTCACAAAGGGTCTTAATATTATATTGAAAAGATATCTGTATTATAGTAGAGGTTAAAAAACTCATTTATTTATAAGACTCTTAGGTCCTGGAGAGGTCTTCTGCCTCTTTCTCCCCGCAGACAGTTAATATCATTGAAAATAAAAATCTGTTATATTATATGACAAGGCACTGTGGTATTAAAAACAAACACAGGCTGGCTCCTGCAAGAAATGTGCTCCAATGCTGGTAAACTCTTCGTTCTAGTTGGAAAAAAATATAGGTGTTTTTGTTGTTGTTGTTTCCCTTCCTGCTATTTTTGCATTTTTTTGCATGTAGATCTGATTCTTTAAAAAGTCTCAAAATAAGTTATGCAAAATATAGTGAGCTTTATTTGGGGGTTTCCAAGTTAAGAAAAAAACAAAACCACCTAAGGAGCAGATGACGTTATTGTAAGAGTCACAAGGAAATACATGAATAAAGTTATATGGAAAAAAAAAGAACATAAAGCCACAGTAGAATTTATTGAGAAACCAGTTTTATCATCCAATTCAAGGATATAGCTAGTGAGGGAAAACAGTGTGTTTGAGCTCTTTTAAAGTCTACAAAATTCCATTTAACTTTTCTTCTCTCAACTATGGGTCATAATAAGTGAGGAAGAAACAGCTGGAGGGGTGTTGATAATTTCATTTTTTAATTTATCTTCCCTGCTGTAGGCATTCTTCAACTCAAAGCAACGCTTTCAGCCTCTTTCATTCTGCTTGTGTTTGAAGGAAAACCAAATTAGATGGAGGATTTTCATCAGTCAAGGCCACAGACCACCTTGAATCAATTCATTTAGAAGGGCTTTACCCAGCACTGCTGAAGAAATGGTGTTGCAGAAAGTGCTAGTGAGAATTCAGTCCACTGCAGTCGAGGGAGGAAGGTGAGGCCTGTGGAGAACTGACAAGTGCTAAAAACTTTATAAGAACACAGTTTTATAAAACAGTTTTTCTGTATTCTACTTGAATACAGATATAATTAAAAGTTTAGAGTGCAAATGCACACGTTTTTCTTGAATTCTAAGGACAAACTGTGATTTAGGTAATTTTCATTAAATTTGGGAGTAAAGGAAAAGCTTATTCATGCAGTTAGTTCTATCAGTCAAGATTCATTCTGTGAGAGTTGGTTATGGTTCTTTACAATACAATGTTATGAAGGTTATCACAAAAATGGGCCATATAAGCTGGGTGTGGTGGGCTCACACCTGCCTTCCCAGCACTATGGAGGCAGAGGCAGGAGGGTTGCTGAGTTTGAGTTTTGCCTGGGCTACATTGTGAACTCAGGGCCAGCCTGAGCTACAAAGTGAGACCCTGACTTAAAAAACAAATAAGCCACACCAGTTAAATCATATACAGTTCATTAGGTCACATCAGTGAGGAGGATGATAAAATAGATGCAAGATTTATGATTTAGAATATAAAAACTATTTCCTTAATTAGTCTTCTTCTCTGCAACACCCATGTACTTTTTGACATTTTATTCAGAGTCTGAGTTGCTGGTAAGAAGTAAATATGAGTAAATAAGAAATAAATATAAATAAAGCTAGCAAAAAGTGCACATGAAGTGGTGAAAGAAGCCTTCTCTATTTTCTTCTCTCAATAGGATTCCAAATTAGAAAATATTGACAATTCCAGATCTGCTTATCTGTCACAGTTGAGTAGTTTTGCCACTGTGCTCTTTCACATTTTGAGGAAGTATACAAAATCATTTGACTGAGCAGATTGATAAGATTAGAGTTCCTAACGGGATTTTCATCAGCAAAAATTCTAGCTCTTAATCTCTATAGATGTCTTCCTTACTTAAATTTTAATAATGTTTTCATATGATGTGAGCCACCTACAATAGTGCTTTTTAAATTTTGCCTCTTACAGTTCAGAAAGATATTTTAGATGGAAAACTTCTAGGATCAAACTATGGAATAGGGGTTGTGATTTCTTTATTGATATCACTTGAGCTGTCTTCCAGAAAGGAGCTCCAAACAGATGCTAGAAATGTCATTTGAAGAAGGAATAATCAGTTTTGTGAAGAAAAAGCAGTTAAAGATGACATGCCCATGGCATAAAAATATCAGTATGTGGCTTTATACATAATAAAATCAATATTCAGGGTCTTCTTTGAAGCATGTGTGAAGTGTTTGCAGTGTAGAAGCATGTACTATGTTAGTCTTATTGGTACATTATACATACACATCACAATTACACTCCACATTGAGAATTTGTACCAGTATATGACACAACTTAATTCTCATTCTTCCCTCTCCCCTACCCACCTTACCTCCCCCTCCCCCCTATATACACCAGCATTTTTCCTTTTTTAACATTAATTTTTTTCTTTTTTCATTATTTACCCCTAAGCCCCATGACCCTTTGAATATTTACTATTTCACAATATCAATCATGCATTCTAATTTTAGTATATGTGCTGCCGAAGCGAGCACACAATCATGCATTCTAGAACACATTTATAACTTCAGTTTCTCATATCGGAGAAAATACACAATATTTGCACACTTCTTACCAAGTTGTCTCACTCACTGTAGACAGAAACATACATTAAAATAACCAAGCTATCATAAAACAATGAATAGAAACCAAAGCTATAAAATGTTAGGACTGCAGGCGGAGAGAGAGATGAAAATTCCAAATACCTTTAGGTAGCACACTCACTCGTGTGAAACAGAAGCCTATAAATGACTAAAAGGGGGAAGAAGAAACAGCAGGCTACAGTTGGAATAATTATTCAGTGTGGTGCCACAAACCTATACATTTTGCAATATTCTTAAAAATTATTAATTTTTACTCAATTATCTAGTGTCCTATAAGCAAGTTCATTGGTGAGTTGGCCATAGCAATATTCTGTGTATTAAGACAAATTGCTTTGTCAGGTCCATTTCCTAGGGACACAAACTTTGGTTCATTATAGCCTAAGTCTCAGCGATCCCCAGGATGTCATAACAACCAAACTCGCTGCTCTGAGGGACACACTCCTCCCAGACTTAGGTATTCTTTCTGACTACATCTACATATATAAAAATATCCTTAACACTTAAAATATGCTAAAAGTGTGCAACATTTCATTCAAGTAAATGGCCAGAGATCAATCAAACTCAGGGCTCGGATGCTTGGATAACAAAGCTAGCAATTTCATGGTCTTTCTCTCTTTTTTAAGTTCCTTTAGAGACCAAATGAGATAAATTGCTATCTGACCCATTGCTTGGGGATAAACATTAAATGGTTTATCTGGGCAACCCAATCACCTCCAGCCAGAGTGGAGAATTGGCCTAAATAATGAAGGTGTGTGTCATTCATCTCTTTGTCTGGCTCCTGGTAACCTTGACAGGAAGGAGTGGAGACGGGCTGATTTGTATACACTCAATAATTCAAGGTGTTTGCTTATCTTTCCTTGTCAGATGCTGCTCATCCAAGTCTGTGTTACCATCTAATTAGACACTTTTTTTTTACCTTGCCTTTCGCATAAAGCTTTTTTATTTAACGAATTTAATTTGCAACCAGCTTTGCTTTTCTAAAATGTCACAGTTACTTGATTTGTTAACATGTTTATTAGTTTATTAATATCCCTGATATATCCTCCTCCCACTTTGTGATTCTTCCTCAATGTAATTATCAGTTTGATTTTGCTTTTTTATACAGTGAAATTTTATCCTAAAAATATTATTCTTTATCTGTGCTTACTGAAATCTGATTTTAGAGACTTTTTACCTTTGAGTTCTTTTTCTAGCATATTTCCATCAGCTTTTATGGGTGTCAGTGCTCTTTATATACTCCTGTGCTTTTTTCCACTGTTTGGAGTTTGACAATAGTTCTTAAAGGTATAAATATTAGAGGTGCTTGTTAATATGTATAGTTAGTCTTTTTCTGCACCATCAAGTGTCTGATCCCTTTCTAAATCCTTGGGGGTGGGTGTCATTCTTTGATTCACCTGGAGCAGTAAAATATAAGTAGAAATGGAGGAAAGATTTAACTACTCACATAGTGCTCACCTGTATAATTATCTTCCCTGACTGTGTGATCATGAAGCTAGCTCAAAACTGGGCCATCGTATGGAGGACTACCGTCCTGGAGACAGCAGAATGTGCAGGAAACCCCGAGGGAAGGAAGAGCTTTGCTCCTTGAGCTATTGAAATGTAAGAGGTTGTTTCTTACTTCAGCAGAGCTTAGTATAAACTAATTAATACTTTATATTTACAATCATGCTCCAGAAATATCTGTTATGTAACACTCTAGGTTGTAAATGTTATGGGTTCACATCGTACAATGACACAATGGAAGGAAACAATTCTCTACAATAAATGAGAATTTAAGCTTGCGAAGGGAACAGGACAGGTGACACGACAGAGCTGGAAGGCAAGCCAGAGGAGTAGGTGACAGCTAACTGTAGCGTATAGTTTTTACGTATTTGAGGAACATGAAAAACATGCTAATTTTAAGTGGGATAAAGTGAGTCAGAAAAGAATAGAAAAAAAGACATTCCAAAGAAAAACACTGTTGACTCCAAATAAGCCAACATGAGCTACATTGTGAGGCTGAAAGGCGATCCATGAGGCGAGCGGATGAAGATGGGCCAGGAAAACAGGCAACGACTTTCACCTGGTATTCGTTTTCTCCATTACTTTCATGTGCACTTTTTTCCCCCCTCTCTAAATAAGCTGCAACTTATTATAGATCAAGAGTTAATATTCTTCAGCACAAACAACAGTGATGCTTCCACTTTCCCAGTATGTCTGGATCTGTAGAGCCAGCCATGTTATAACCTGTGCTCAGAAGGACGCCATTCCTGCAGACACAAACTGCACATCCCTAACCTGAAGACACAACCAGAAGTGGTCTAAAATTTGAGTCTTTTTGACTGGTATCACAGGTGGAAAATACCAAACCAGATCTCATATGATGGGTTACACTCTAAATGTGCAAAGTTACTTTAAAATCTTGTATAAAATTGCCTTTGATGTAATCCCAGCACTCGGGAGGCAGAGACAGGAGGATTGCTGAGTTCGCGGCGGCTTGCCTGGGCACCATAGTGAGCTCAGGGCCAGCCTGAACTACAAAGCGAGACCCTGTCTCAAAAAAAGCAAAAAAAAAAAAAAAAAAAAAAATTGCCTTTGAGCTGGTATGTATGTGATAGCCACAAAATGTCAGTGACTTTTGTGCTTAGACTTGGGTCCCATTCTCAAGATTTTGAATATTACAAAATATTTTAAAAATCCAAACTCCAGAAACACTTGTTGTTTCAACCGTGCTTAGATGAGAGACGCTTAAGAGTTTTAAAGGGAGTGACCAAAGTTCTATGTGAACATATGAGCCTCCTAGGAACCTGGAGTTTAAAAACATGCAGGCAGATGGAGTGCTAAGCATAAAAATTCATCGTCTCAAGTGTGAGCTTTATGTTTCAGTGTTCTAATGTAAGCCCAAGCTGACAATTCTGTTTGCTTTAAGGTGTCTCCTGCCTGTCTTCACAGTGCTATCTGAACATCAGACCCAGTGCCATCTTTGCTTGGGGATCCTTTCCTTTTTAAACCTAAGAATCTTTTATAAAGAATCTATGACCTTTTTAAATAATATTAACAACATTTGAAGTATAAAAGTCAGTTACCTAATGTATGACCAACATCACTTTGGTGATCATATATGACTTCGAGGGTTTCTTATTTTCCTTGACAACCAGATTTCAGCCCCTAAAAATGGCTCTAGAAATGTACTGATTTACATTCGTATATACACAAATAAACAGATGTATATAGTACAACAAAAATTCAAGTTGCATGCACAGCACTTGACAAATGGACATCGATGGCACTAGGTATTCCTTTATCACATGGCTTCTGTCAAAATTTTTAAGATCACACTAGCCACTTTTCACTTAGGGTGCACAAAGTTTAGTTTCCACTCTCATCCTTGCCCTTTATTTCAGGTCTCCTAGGTTTCACATCTATATTAAGACACTAATATTTTGGAATGAAATTCACTTTATCTTTCCAAGACAATCTCATTGTGATCTTAAAGCAAATACTGAAAATGTGTTTCAAGACTGTGAATGACACGTGGTCATTGCATTCTCATTTTAAATCTGTAAGCCCTTTTAAGGGCCACAGTGATTTAATACTGGAGTCCAAACAAGTAGGCACAGTTGGTTCGCTGCTTTCTGTCCTTTATCTTTCAATGCTCACTGCTCTAACAAACATTCCTCCTGGGGGTGCATTTAAACACACTTAACTAGAAAGTAGGCCCTCCTTTGCCCCGTTAAGACCATTTTTAATTGGAGTGATGCTTTTGTCTGCCCAGCATTTTGTCTGTCCAGTTTGCTGTATACCACTCCAAGGCCTATTTTGCAAGATGCTTTTGATCAGCTGGACACAGACTCACCATTTGATCCAAACCAATGACCCAAGTCTCCAGCGCTCCATCTATTAGACCTGCATAATCACCCAGCTTAGCTGTTCATTGTCCATTTTAATTAAGGGTGTGCTACAGCCATTAGAGAGAGTTTATGAGCCAGAGACTGAACTTATTTGTGCACGCACTGGTCCCACAAACGGAGCTTTAGCACCTCCAAAAGAGAAGAATAATAATAAAAATAACAATAATAATAATGAGAGTCAAATCTCCTTGAATACCGACCTCCTGCTAAGTACCCTTTCTCTGAATTTCTTGCTAATTCAATGCCATTAAAATAGATTCTCTTAAAGACTGTTCTGTCAGACACAAAAAAGAGAGATATATAGAGTGTGGGATTTAATTATCACTGCTCTATATCTCCAAATGTGAGTTTTTCTGAGTAATAATTGCCCAAGTTTGTCTTCAAAAGGCATTTTAATAGTGCTAATACTAGTAAATATTGCTCATTTTGATACTGATGTGCCGCTTTAATGGTTCCCATGGTTTCTAAAAGTCATTTCTTATCGTTTTACTGTAGAAAGAATCTTACTTTAATTATGTCATAATTGTTGGGAAGCCATAGAATCTTAATTAATGCCAATGGCTTCAAGGCACAAACCAAATGTAGAGTTTATATTCATGTTTGTTTCTTCATCTCATCCTGCCCGGGAAGAGGCCCCCCGTGAGTTTTTTCACACTGCATTCATAGATGTTTTTAAAAGATTCTGGTGATGTCATTCCTTTATTTTTTTAAGTCAGATTTTCTCAACTTCACCTCAGACTTTAAAGGTTAATACGGAATCAACATTCAATCTTCACAGAGCAATCTTTATCTCAAGAATACAGTTGTTCCTTCTCCCGGTAAAAGCAGAAGCCTCTGCTTGCCCCTTAGGTGAACGGGACGGAATGGAAATGTGTGCTCCTGGGGTTGCAGGACGCTGGCCGCCGGCCGCACTGCGCCTCCTCCGCTGACACAGCGCCGGCTCCTTCCACCGATTCTTTCTGGTATCACGTTCGGTCAATCTGCTTCCTCTATACGAATCTTAACCACGTCCCATTTCAAGTGCCAGAGCCTGTCCGCGCATCACAGGGAGACAGCCCGGTCTGCCTCACTCCTTTGGCTCCGAGAATCAAAGGTGTGCAGGAAAATGGACAGAAGTAGACATCTTGATCTTTAAAAGCCAGGGCGCAGAAAGACAAATATCACATGTTTTCTCTCATACATAGAAACTAAAAAGAACGATCTGAAAGAAAGGGAAAGGGAAGGAGAAGGGGGAATAGGGAAAGGAAAAGGAAATGTATTAGGGAAGGTAGAGGCATGTATGGAAATGTCACAGAGAAACCTATTAATTTCTTCAGTTAATACATTAATTGTATAAGAAAAATGTCTGCAGGTGTACTTCATATTTATAGCTCTTTTCTCTCTTAAATTTCCTTCACCAAAATGGCTGTGTCTTAAGAACCTTTAGATTTTTCTTGATGTTTTGCATAAAGCATCACTGGAGGCAAACATTTCTTAAATATTAAATTAGTGACTATTTACTTTCTCTTAGGACCTAGCAATGCTTTATAGATCTACCGGGAAACTACATTTCTATTTGTTATCAAACAACAAGCATAGTAATTTTTTCTCCCAGAAGCAGACTTATGGTGGTAACTTAGGCGATACATGTGCGATCCTATTTTTAATGGAAAAAAAAAAACAAGTTTGTGCCCAGAAAATGGAATTACACTTTTTAGAGTCCCACAACTAATTAGCTGCAGAGCTATAACTACATCACAGGCTTTCTGACTCAAACTGCTAAAGTTTACTCCTGTGTTTTAACAAGTATCCAGTCAACCACTTTCATTTAGTTATCCCCAAATCTCTCTGATTTTCTCAGTCATGTTCTCACCATGCCTGCTACCTAGTGAGCCCAACCAAGCTCTAGGAAAACCATTGTTAATCTAACATCTTCTTTTCTGTTTCGTATCAATCTCCTACACAAACTGAGCTTCGAATGACAACCATTTATTTATCTGAATCGAGTGCCAAAGACATCAGGGATTGACTGAAACAGAGAGGGGGTTTGTGTCTGGCGCTCTGGGACAGAGGACAGGCAGACGGTAAACCGCAAAGGAAGAGAGAAGAATCTGTGAGCTCTGCCCTGTGGATCTTGCAGGGAAGTTACGGGTCGCACCTGAGGAAGCCGCAGTCCTGGGAAGTTCAAGGTGGGAAATGTTGTTAACGCCTTGCAGATGGGGGCAGTGTCCTCCTCCTGAAAAAGAGGCCAGGTGGAGCTCCGTATGATTTCGTAGCTCTGGAAATGGCAGGAGGTCTTCCCGCCAGCCCAGTGCTGGCCCTGGGTCGTATGGACGTGGAAGTCTTGTGCACCGTAAGGTTGCCTTGAGAAATTCTTAAGACTTAGTTACACGAGGTAGGTAGAGAAGCCACCAGCACCGAGGCGGACACCCCACAGTGCGACAGCAGACCCTGAAGATCAGTGCGATGGATCAGAGCTAGGTTTCGTAGTTCAGGAGACGTTTTTACGGCGTTAGTTTGGATATTTCCGATACACCTGTTCTCTTGGCCATTGTTCAGGGGCTCGGGACGTTAACATGCTCTGTAATGAACCTCGACAAAGAGACTGAAGACTAATGCTGTGCAAGGGAGGCAGAGTTTCAGCAGAAGCTATGCTCTAACTATAGCTCTTACAGCACAGTTAATCTTTACCTCAGTTTGCCACCTGAGGCTCTGTCAGCCTGATGGGTACGTGGGTGGATGGGGGGGCAGGTATATACAGATCGGTCCTGAAGTTCTGCAGAGTCTCTTATCATCACCTCAAGGCCTGCAGCACTGCATTTGCAATTTGGGAATAAATAAGAGGAGTGAAAGATTTTGAAAACAGAAGGACAAAGGTGACAAACATAATCGCTCAAATCAACAGAAATCACTGGCCAGGGCCACTACTGGAAACCACTGGTCCACAGGGCAGCTTGGGAAAGGAAGTAGTATTTGAATTAACTTTGGGGAGCTGGTATATGAGAATTATGAACACATTTCTGGACTGCTATCTTTCCTCATGTTTACCATCCATTATCTGCCTTTGTTCTGGTTCATGCTAGCCTTTTTTATAATCCTTTTTTAAAAATACAGAATCAATACAACTTTAATTACAAAAAGCCCATGGTGCCTCTTGAAAAACAGGACACACAAAAAAGGACATTTTAAAAGGGCTCGTGATCTAAGAAACGTAACCTCAGGCCATCCTATTTCTAAGGGGTGATGTTGTTGATCTGTTGGTCCCATTATAATGATTTACACATCCCTATCTGGCACCTTTTGTTCTGCAGCAGGCTTTGTGTACGGTAAATGGAGAATTGCATACCAACCAGGGGTTTGACATTTACAATGCTTTGTAGCATAAGAGAGAGTCACATCTGGGCAAACATTGTCCCTGGTGGTTAGCGGCTCATATCATCTGTGCATAGTTCGGCTGCCAAAATGACGAGCACTCATTAGAAATGTCCCATTTACTCCTAGAGCCAAATAAAAGCACAAACTAATCTAAAATGAACATTCACAGGGTGCGCGTGTTGTCCCCTCCCTTTTGAATCTTGCTCATATCAATGTCCTGAATCAGTGTGAATGTAACAATATAGAAAACCGAATTCCTGATCATGTGCCTCCCCCTCCCCCCCCCCAAGCCAGGGGACTTTACAGAAAACAGTCAGATGAAACCTTCTGGCTGATGTTTAACGTGGACGTGCTGCTCCGAACTTCATTCGCCACTTGACATGGTATCAGGTTTTTGAAGATTCCCTGGAAATATTTTTCGTGAAATGAAAAATAAAAAGATTCTTTCAGAGTAACTATATGTTTTGCTTATTTGTTTATCTGCCTGTCTTTGTTGCACCTCCTGAAAATCAAGTACTCCAACATGAATTCATCTTGGGCTTTAGTGTTATAAGGTAAAAACATTGGGATGTATCGAAAGTATTGCAGAGAAATTCTCAGCCAACCTTTGTATGTATTAATAGCACTCTTGAATTCATCTTATTTTATATATTCATAATCTTTCATCCTTTACGCATTATCTTGCTGAATTGAAAAATTTTAGTCACTTTAAATCCTTTCTGGGCAAAAGTGGATGTAAATACCGAAAACAAATAAAGTAAAACAAAACAAGGTGTGACGAAATTGGTTTCTAACTCAAGGAGCCCATAAATTACTTGTGGAGACTACATATTTGGAAATAAAGAAAACTATACTAAGTGCTGGTGCATTTAGACATTTAATGCAACAATACCTGAGAAGATGGGAGGTGAATCTAGATTGTGGGTCTCAGATGAAATTAATGATTGGGATGGAATTCCCTTTTAAACACTAGACCTTAAGATGATTTTATGATACTGAGTGGGGCATGAATATCTAGTAGGAAAGTACATATGACAAATGGTGACAAAATGAGACTAGTTAAGTACACTATAAAAGTTAAAGATCTTGTGTCATTGTCATTGTGAAAAAGGAGATGAAATATGAAAATTTTATAACTCTCAACCTGTTAGATGTCTGATACATGGAGTTCCTATTCTTTAAAACTGAAGAATGAATTCTAAGAACAATAGAGTTTAAGGAAAACATTTATTGAAGAGATAGCTCCTGAGAGGCAGGAGGCACCCCACTTGGGGTCTTAAGACCTCACTTTTCAACCTTTATAGAGCAAAACCCAAGTGGGTAAAATGTGAGTGACAGCTATGATTAACCAATCAGGTTTCAGATATACTTGCTTAGTTAGAACTGATCCAATAGGGACACAAGAAGGAAGTGATCTGAAAAGACTTTTTCTAGAAAATGGTTTGAGGTCTTTGTCACCCACTAGGGTGACTGATCTCTATAGACTTCATTAGTTCTATTGTTTGCCTTTTGAGAAAGTATGCAGTCTTTATCTTGAGGTCTGGTCCTGAACAGGTATACCTCTGGCCATGGTTGTCATGTGTTTTACCTTCCTCTGACACTCTCAAGGTTCTAACCCCATCTGATGGCATATCATATTTTTACCTTACTTAGCTGACTATAATGATGGCATTGTGGTTTCCTTGTTTGTTCCTTCTCCAAAATTTACATTGGAACCATCTCTACAGCAACTGTTTTAAGAGGTATGGTGTTTGGGGGGTAAATCAACACTCAGGGATTTGCACTCATCATTTGGGTTGAGTAGCTTAAAAAGGCTTTGATCTTCTGTCTTTCTGCGATCATGTGAATATGTAAATCCCTGTTGCCCAGTTGGTAAAAGAGATGGGAATAGACCTCTCTAGTTTACTGAACACAATGATGCCTTGACTTTGGGCTTCCTGTCCTCCGGGACTGTTAAAGATGATTTTCTGTTCTTAGTAATTTAGCCACTGTGTGAAATTTGGCTCTGCAGCGCAAAATGGACTAAGCCACATGGTCTTCACTGGGATTCCCTTTCATATATTTTAGACACAAATTCAGAACACTTATTTCTCTTTTCTTAGTTCATTGCTGATTGAAACTAGTCAGAGCTTTGACAATGAGAAGTAGCCACCAGATGCAGAGGGAGATGGGAAAGGAGAAAGGTAAAGTCAGAACGCCTGAGTTTAACAGTGCAGGGCTGGCTATTCCTGTGGGCCAATCGTACCTCCCAACCCAACGGTCCTGAAAGAGACAACATTCTTCTTGCATCACTTGATCCTATAAGAAACAGGTTTACAAACTATTACATAAATTATGTTTATGAAGATAGGCTATATATGCTATGTTGAAAAGCACAGATAAAAGTTACGGAAATTGCTCTTGGAGGAGAACCAATATATCCAGTCCCCAAATTGGTCAGTACTGTTACCATTATCTTCAGAAACCAGTAATGTAGAATACATGATGCTATCCTTAATATCACCACTGTTATAATAAAAAGAGTTTTAAATGTCACTGTTCCACTATAACTTCCAAAATATCTTATTAATTTCACACAAAAATTGTTCTTTCAGATTTCAAGATTTCTAATTATATATTCCTGATATCATAGTTTCAATATGAGGTTTCAGGTTGCATTTGATGGAGGCCAGACCACAGTTAAAATTTAAGTGTTCATCAACAGACAAATAAATAAGAAAAATGTGGTGTTTATGCACAATGGAACATCACTCTACCATAACAAAAGATGCACTTCAGTCATTTATAAGAGAATAAATGCACCTTGAGGCCATAATGTAAAGTGAAATAAATTAGACACACAAGCCTTAAATTTCACACAGTTCCCTTTATATAAGAAGCACAATATACAAATGAACTAAAAAGCAAAATAAGAGATAATAGGAAACTGAAGATAGATCTTTTATGCAAAGAAAAGAGACTGAGAAATGAGTAAAGAAGGGAAGGAGGAGAAAGAAAAAAAAAACAATCCAAATTATGTACCTGTACCAACTCCCCACGATAAATATAAGCACTGTGTACTGCAAACCTAGATACAAAAATCTCTTTAAAACTTTTAGGTGCTCCACTCATGTTATCCTCCTGGTTCTGATTCATTATTGTTGAATCTGGTCTTTCTTGGGAAAGTTTTGTTTGCTGTGTCATTAGTCTGCCCCTGTCCACCTTTGATTAAAAATGGTATCAGTACATGTATGCAGTATATAATGATTACATTCATCATGGAGAGTTGCTGCACATACATAACATATGTTAGTGCTTTTTGTTCTCTTCCTTTCACAGATAAACAAAAGCAACTAGCTAGCACACTCTACTTCTGTAATCCTGGCACTTGGGAGGCTGAGATAGGATGATTGCCATGAGTTTGAGGCCAGCCTGACTTACATAGTGAAAACAAAGTCCCCTGACCCTTCCCTACAAAAAATACCCGAATTGATCTGGGTGTAAAACAACGAAATTGATCCGGATGTAAGAACTTGGTGTTTACCAGGGTAAGAGCCTCAGTGTGTGTTGGGGAGGACTATCTGTGCCGTGTAACACAAGTACATATCTGCATAGAAGATGCAAAAGCACAACTACAGACAGTACATTTTTATCCAAAGGAGGAGAAAAATGTGGGTGGTACCTGGAGGAATATGCTGGCTTTAGGAGGTATATATTTTGCTGTTGTTTATTTTATTTCATTTTAGATCATCATGTGTTTTGCGACTCATTCAAATGTTCTAATACAAACAAAAATCAGATATATAGGGAATAAGCTTTAGAATAAATGAAAGACATCAAGTGATAAGAAGGAGAGTGAATTTCAAAGTGGTGGAAATATGCGGACATTGACTAGCCCGGTCAGAGATGTCTCAGTGTTCTAGTCTGTGAAAACTCTCCTAATAGTTACAGGACCCAGATTGTAGCTCTCCCGTGTGGGAACAACAAACAGCCACGTGACAGAGGTACAGATGATAATTGGACTCTGCACATGTTGGTATTCGAGCTGACAAAGCTTTATCAGGTTAATTTTATTGGTACCAAAGTGTATTTTCAAAGTCTATTTCTGATCAGGACGGGAAAAAAAGTGCTTAAAGAAATGGAGCGAGCCAGAATGAGAAAGCAAAGGAGATTAATGGCTCGTTTTCTCATGCTTAGTAAATACAGTTTGAAATCCTACCCAAACAACCCAGACTAAACATATATCAGAGTCCTGAAAAATCCACTGGGCATTCTGTTATCAGTTCATGAACGTGTTCCTGACATTCCCTATGACGGTCAGAGTACTCGCACCTGGGAAGCGAGGGAGAGAAAAGAGGAGCGGGAAGGAATGAAGAGAGAAGAAAAGAAACACAGAAAGGGAGAAGGGTATTGAAGAAACGATATGAGTAACGTAGGGGGAAATATATAGGAAGGGAGAAAATTGGAAAAGACAGAAAGAGAAAAGGTAAATCGTCAAGAGGGAAAAGAGGTTTTCAGCTGTAAGTGGTTATCATGCCTTTGTCTACACAAATGCCAATCACAGTGGCGATATGTTCTCAGATTAAAGTACAGTTGCCTCCCAGCCTCTGAGACTAGTGCAATGTTTTAGTTTGGTGTCTCGTTCCCTAGATACAATCACTACACAAAATAAAGACAAATGAATAACGTTGGCATTTTTTAATGGGGGTTGCTTTTGAGTTTGGCTCAGAGACAATGGCCTTTGGTTGTATCTGATTATGACTCATCTCTGTGAGGGCAGCGAGAGCTGTTGTAAATGTCTGGGAAATTATGAGCTTCTTTAGAAAGATGAACTCTGTGATTATAATGACACTTGGCATTTGCACATTTTATAGCCTTTCTCATCTGAAAATCATGAGGCTATGTTTATATTAAAACCAGGATCTTGTGTGTTATATTGAAATATATACCAGAAAGTATTATTTTTCCATTTTCTTTTTCATATTTTTTCCCTTTTTCCTTAAGAAAAACCTGTAGCGATTTGCAAAATTGTCATTAGGCTAACTAAAAATCCTGCTGGACAAAGCTAGCTTAGAATTTGATGAGACAAGTGAGGTCAAAGCTTACAGGGAAGGTCAAAAGGACAGGGTAAGTTGTGAATATGTATGTGCTCATTCTTTGTTAGAACACAGACTGTCCATTCAAAGTTAGCCTAAGAGTAACCCTGGAGTCTAGTGTTTTTCTCGTTCCCTCAAGGTAGAGCCATCTCTACTGCCAAATTAAATTCAATATGGCAGGACTTAAAAACCATTAATAGGCTCCTTGTTAGGAAAATATTCTCTGACTAGCCGCTAAAGATGCACTCTAAAATTGTAGCCAAGAGAATCCTCCCCTCGGATGCTGTCCATGCCTTGACAGTTTACACTTCCCACCCCCAGTGGACACAAACAAATTTCAAATTTGTCTGTGGGTGGCAGCAGGGACACAAAGGCTTCCAACTTCTTTGGGGCAGGGTGACTGCTCAAAAGAACTGTGAGCGCTCTGAACATGGCAGAGTGAGAGGAAGTAAAAGGGAATAGAAAGATGCTGCAAAACACAAACAACTAAGTTAAAAGATTGGCATGTAGTAAGGGTTTCCTTGCGTCTCTTTATATTTTTCAAGAATAAGACACACTAAGAGAAAAATAAAATACAGGTTAAAAATCTTTAACAGAAGAGTCTGAATGCTGATTTACTCTCAAGATTGAAACACATATTTTGAGTTTGCTGGGCTGGTCTTGTGCTGTTCCCAAGTAAATAAAGGAAAGAAGAGAAGTAGACAAGAAAAGCCTGAGGAGGTCTATACAGATGTATTTGCTGCAACAGATATTTGAATATCATCTTTTTAACTCACAAGGTTGTTGAAATGCAAAGCTCTTTGCAAGATGTGAGGTGACACAAAATAAGATTCCCAGATTGTCATCTGATGTGAAATAAATATTGGGCACATTTCATATGGGAGGAGAAAGTGGAAAGGAAATTTGATATGTGTTTATTAATTTACTATACAATTTAGACCACTATACCCTAAAACCATAAAAGATACACACTTTTTCTCCCTTTGGAGTTACTTAGCTTTTATCTCCCCTTGGAAGCGACATACTTTATCTTCTCCCAGGGTAAACCTGAGTTTTGGCAATCAGTAAATGTCGTTGCTATTCAAAATTGCTGTAGCAGCTGCATTTCAGGTACCTGCTCAGTGAGCAGGTTTCTGGTCAAGTTCAAAAAAGGAGCCAGACCTTCATTTGCGGGATGCTGTGCTGAAGTCAGACATCAGAGGCACGGCTTTGTGGTGTCTCCTGGGATTTAGCTGGGCTTGAAGCCCCTGTGACCTCAACGCCCTTACAACATCAGAGAAAACACCATCACGGTGCCCACTAATTGGTCACCTTGATGTCAGTCACAGCTCAGAGATCAAGGACAGCACCGGGCCTGGAAAGTGAGCTACACACACTCTCGGGGGTGGTCTCTACAGGTCAGGCGAGCCTCCTGCTGAGAGCACAGTGCGAGGGAAGCTTACCCCAGGACTACTTGAAACATGGTTGTGCTGCACATGAACAAAGGACACGTAGCCTCATGAGTGACCCTCTCCCGGCCACCCACAAAGTCCAAATTGTCAGCCTTTCACACCTATTATGCTTCCATTATCTGAGGAAAACACTAAGTTCCATGCTCTGGATGTAACACACACAAAGCAGGTGCTCGAAATTAGTTTCTGCTTATTGGTTTCTAAAATTATTTAGATTATTTTATTTTTAAGGCTGCAAATCAATCATGAATTGCTGGGGTGTTACGTGCAAGGTGCATTTCAGAAGCTCACTGTAATAATAATTACACTTTTCTGTAGAATCCAAATGCAATGTGTGATTTGCAAATAACTCATATCAGAGCAGGAAGAATGGAAAGAGACACAGAGCATAAATTGAATGTATCTTGTCATTATTTTCCTTGGATTGAAAACATTTCTGAATTACCACTCTTATCCTTTGAAATCAGTCTTTTAGATGATAAAAATGCCTGAAATTAAGCAGAAATTTTAAAATCCTAAGAGAAAGAATGAAAGAAGAGAAGAAAAATGCACAAGAGAGGAGAAGAGAAGAAAGGAGAGGAGAGAGAAGGAGGGGAGGGAGGGAATAGGATGACAGAAGAGAAGGAAAGAGGAAGGAAGGGAAGAAGGAAGGAAGGAAATAAGAAAGGAGGAAGAAAGGAAAGGGGTAGGAAGGAAAGACAGAATAACTATATAGATGATGAGGTTTCAGTGTTTTATTTCATGGCTGAATAGACCAAATCAAATATTCCTTTAGATAAATGAGATGTTTCCTCAAGTTTTCTAATTATTTGCAGGCTCAGGAGTCTCTAGAATGATTAATTTGCCTGTCTTTTAAAGGTGACCACTGCAGCTGCCAGAGTCAGCGACAGATATTGGAACAGAGGAGACACTTTGGCCAATTAATGGTCTAGACACCCACAGTCATGAGGAGAAGCTCCTGGGAACTCTTAAGGATAGAGTCCACTTAGCATCATGCTTCCCTGGGAAATGAATGAAGAAGTGCAAGTTTCCCATGCAGACATAGGAGGAACCCATAGGCCTCTACTTGTCTTTGCAGGCAAAAGTGGCTGAACAACTTTTTAGTAACTGAACAAAGAAAAACATCATGTAGGGACTTGCCTAGGTAGGGTCGAGTCCCCTTCAGATACTCCACATGCTAGGCTAAAAATGAGACTGGTAGGCGAGGTGACCAGCCGGTGGGCAGAAACACCAACACTGCCAAAGGCAATGTCAGAGGGGACCAACTGTTTCTCAACAGGAATAAGGCACTGTGTGCATACACGACTGATTCATGAGGTAACATTGGTAGCCAACTTCTATACTGAAATTATTTTTTCTTATAAGGTCCTTGAGCCATTCTCCCTCTGTGAAGTTAAAAATAATAGTAAAAAAAGAGAACAGATTCTTTATTTTGAAACATAGAGAAAACCGAACCCCCCTCCCCATACAGAGAGTCTGAACTTCAGTGGCTGTTCATTCATTATTTTCATCAAAGGCTTTAGAAGCCACTAAGTTAAACAATAACGTCAGAGGGCCTTCCTAGCTGTCCCGCTGATAACACCCATGAGGTTTTGTAACTTTGGCAATGCTTTGCATGAGGTGTAGATGGCTTTGTAAGCTCAAATGGATGAAGCCACTGACCCCTACCTGGACCTGCATAAAGTCCAGTCGATTATATTTGACCTCAGAGATCCAAACTTCCTCTATCATATCACACTAATTTCATCACTTTCTGCCTTACACATCCAATGAGGAAGCATCATCCATTTTCTGCAGAACATCTGCTGCTTCAAATTTCTTCACCTCCATCCAACTTTCTTTATACCTCAGAACACCCTGTTTCTTTGTCCTGAACTTACCCCTAAATGACATCCTCAGGGAGGTGGGCTGGGTCATGTTCATCCTACCTCAAGAATAAACTTTTCGTCTCAAGGTAGACTGGGCACTTCAGGGTTGGGTATAGAGAGTAATGGGTAAAACAAGCCCAATTTCAGTAACACAGTGACATTTCCAGTAATTTAAAGAAGGTTTTCTTCCATAGAAAAGTTGAAGACAATAGTATTAGGCATCAGATTAGGAGCAGACAAAAGTAAAATAAAGAGAAATAATTTAGTAACTTAGGAATTAGTTAGATGAAGAGTCAGTTATTATCATTCTGAAGAAGCAGAGTCAATGGAAACCTCAACTTTTCTTCTTTCTCCATCTTTTCTTCATGGTGACCAGTTAGCAGACTGCAAGGAGACATCCAGGCAAAAATAACTAAGGAGGGCAGAGATGATAATGTGCAAGTGGTTAATTTAATCAGATTAGGGTGATAGCAAAGGCTTAGAGATAGTAAATATTATTCTAAATACTAGTCAATAAAGCTGAGTTGACAGCAAGAGGTCCATGAATAAGTCAGAAGGCTCTTTCCCCAATTTGGGGCCAGGAACACAAGCAAAGATAGGAAGTTGGCTGTGACTGGCTTTTCAAGTACTTTTACATTTCTACCATTGTGAGCTAGAAGATTCTAGATGAGGCCTAAGAGAGGGGAATAAGAAGACACTTGAGAAATTCCTTTGCAGTGGGTCTTCATTAGATATGGGACCTGGAGTTCAGACCCTAATAAAAGCTTAGGTAACTTCCTAACACTGTGTGAGTGAAGTAAAGGGACTGGAGGGCTAAGTCCTTGTTTCCTATGCAAGAATATGACTGAGGGTTCATATCAGAAGTGAACTCTGCAAGGTAATCATTCATCCCCATGGTAACCCAGCAACTTTTAATTGTCTTTAAATAAGGAGCCACAGAGTCAATCAACTGCATATCTAGCATATTAACAAGGAGACTTGAAGTGCAAAATGGCTGCCTACAGAGGATAACGTTCATGTAAACCATGAGTTTGGGCTCAATATCTAAGTAGAAATGTGGTAGATGATAATCCTTGACTTTATTCCTCTGTTGAGAAGGAAGAAAAATAAAGATTTTCAGAATGTGGGGGATGAGGGAATATGAAAGAACAAATAAGATCTTCTGAGGGAAATTAATGAAACAAATATATGTATGAATATGTACTTTTTAAAGATGAGAAAAAGTAAGATGATGACAAAGAGTTCAATTTAAGCAAATCCAAGTAAGAAGACCTATGATTTCACCAAAACCCCCATACAGAGCAGCAAAGTACCTGAAAAAGTGCATCTCTTGAGGCCCCCTTAAAGCTTGCCTCCTGAGTCCCTTTCCCTGACCACTACAGTGCACATTAATCATTTTTTAAATAAGGTAGTTACTGGCCTCACATGTGTTTACCTAATTATAAATGATTAGACAGTCTCAGGGGGCAGCAGACTCACTGAGACTATATACCTTTCCCAGCTTAGTTATCTTCCCACCTTGTGATTTACGATGCGGCCTTCACTGGATACCTGCTTTTGCCGCTGAGGAAATGGGGCACGGTACCCCCGCCTGGGTCCCGCTGCCCAAAATAGCAAGCTCTGTCTCGAGCCAGAATCAGGGTCTTTCCCACTGTGCCAGGTCAGAAGAGAGATGCCAGCGGTGTCCTCTTGGCTCTTCTGAGCACATTCTAGATACACAACAAATGCCTTGGCCTGATGCACAAAGAGAAACTTGAAAGGTTTTAGGTTTCCAATGGGAGATGGAAGCAAAAAAGGAGTATTTCCACTAGGATTAGAGAAGTGTAAATGTGTTTTACGATCATTTCCTCTTACGGATAGCCTTGTTAAACAACCATAAATCATTATTGTTCAAAATTATGTTCAGTTCTTTGCTAGGCACTGGGAAGAGACGTTAGGAAACAAAGAATGTGGAGTGAGAATGTAAATGAGTGCTTTCGAGGGGCCAGAGTACTAAATTCCCTCCCCAGGAGATTGTTCCAAGCATTGCTTGTATATAAGGCTGGGTTGCTTTGGGGAAGCAAATGACTAATTCAATTAGCACATTGTATTCACATTTAATCAACTAATGATTGAAAAAAAAAACTTGACTGAGCTACTAGGCACAAATACATGTTTCCTGACAAAGGTATGATAGGTACTGTTTTCAAGGTGTTCACAGATGACTAGGAAGTTAAACTTATATAGAAACATACTAGACAATCAGATCACACTATAGAATAGGTTTATACATTTAGACTCAGCATGCTCTGATTATAATGCCTGCTGGCAGTTTTTATGTGCTGACTTCTCAGCCATTATCTCATTTTATCTCCATAGCAGTCCAGGGATGTTATCATTCATGTTACATCACATAGGAATATAAGTCAAAATGCCATATGAAATTCCCCAAGAGTTTCTCTTTTTATGCCCAGTAATAGAAGAATTCTTACAAAGACTGTGACAGAGCTGGTTCCTGGGTCCAGAAACTAACAATGAGACATACAAAAGCAATATGTGTACAGTCAAGGGCTTTTTATGGTGGTTTCCAACAGGAGACAGAAGGATGTCCTAGCTGAGACTCAGGACAGTCAGAGAAGGAATGTAGTGAAAAGAGTGAAGGGGTAATTGATGGAAAGTTCCCATGGAAATCCTCCATGCCAAGAGAGAACTCAGGGTGGCAAGGACTGTCCAGTGTTGGCTGATCCATCTGACCGTGGCTATAGGTGCCTCAGGGGTCAGTAAGAGTACAAAGAAAGACAGGTTTTCTGGTGCTGCCTGTGGCTTTCTTCAACACAGTAGAACGTCTTAGCTTTTACCTCTGGTGCTGTGTGTGAGCCCAGGCTTCCCATGTTGTCTTTATTATTCTGCTATCAAAGCACAAAATATGCACGACTGTGAGGCTTCTTCCTACAGTTTGATCACTGTATTGCTACTGGGGTGATCTCAGCTTCAAGGTGCATTGGAGGGGATCCTGTCTCCTGCAAGGCTGGAGGAGTCCCCACCACTTTCTTTCTTTCTTTCTTTCTTTCTTTCTTTCTTTCTTTCTTTCTTTCTTTCTTTCTTTCTTTCTTTCTTTCTTTCTTTCTTTCTTTCTTTCCTTTCTTTCTTTCTGAGACAGTGTCTTGGTTTATAGTTCCACCTGGAACTGAACTCAGTATTTAGCCCAGGCTAGCCTCAAACTCACAGCAATCCTCCTGCCTCTGCCACCAGAGTGCTGGGATTACAGGCATGAGTCATCATGCCCAGTATCATAGTACGTGGTACCAGGGATCGAACTCAGGACCTTGAGCTTGTCTGGCAGCTGCCAGAACCACTGAGCTAAATCCCCAGTCCATCAGTCCTTGTCTTATTATCCTCCTAAATTAAGGGTCAAGGGAGAAAGGGCATTTGGGTAATGAGCAGAGGAACACAATTTTTTCAAATGAAACTTGGAGACTGAGTTTCTCTTTAAATGAATTTATGATGAATATGTAAGAAAGTATTGTTTTTGAAAATGTGTCCATATTTTATATAATTATTAATCTCTAACCACATCCGCCATGTATCTACCATTCTGTAGGTACCTGTTGCCCAGCATTTCAGATTTTCTCTTTTCCTTCTCCAGTGGTGAATAGACAAATGATTTATTGATAAACAGACACATTCATAGACTAATGGACTTTAATTGTACTCTTACTGGATTTTCATTTCTTTTTTTTTTTTTTTTTTTTTTTTTTTTTTTTTTTTTTTTTTTTTTTTTTTTTTTTTTTTTTTTTTTTTTTTTTTTTTTTTTTTTTTTTGCTTTTTGAGACAGGGTCTCGCTTTGTAGTTCAGGCTGGCCCTGAGCTCACTATAGTGCCCAGGCAAGCCGCCGCAAACTCAGCAATCCTCCTGTCTCTGCCTCCCGAGTGCTGGGATGAAAGGCGTGAGCCACCACGTCCGGCATTGTGGTATGCGGTGTTGATTGTTGGTGGGCGTGTCTCCACGCCCAGCATTATATGTGGTCACCAGGGATCGAACTCAGGTTCTTGCGCTTGCGAGGCAGGTGCCAGAACCACTGAGCTAACCCTCCGGCCCTGGATTTTCATTTCTAAAATCAAGCATGTCTGTGTCATTCTTCCAGTATCCTCAGAATTCCAAGACACCTTTCAGATATTTATCCACTTAAACCTCTAAAAAAAGAAACTAATTTCCTCCAATCTTAACTAGGTACCTTATGAAACAAAAATCACATTAGTTTTATTTCACATTTTTAGTAACTTTTTCCTTTACAGAGTTTCTGACATCATAGTAGTGGTTGAATTTACAGTACTATGTGTAGGTCAAAGAATAAAATCCATGAACTACATCAGAGTAAAGTACTCAGTTGGTTTGAAATTCTACCTACACCTGAATGTAAACCTGGTTTTGGTCAGGCAGAGCAAGTGATGTGAAGAGCAAAGAAGAAAATGAGTTCTGGGTCCTAAAGGAAAATAATTTTCTGAATTAGTTTTCTCCCTGCTTCCCGCACTACAAGGATATCCTTTGCCCTATGAAGAGCAACCTCTCTTCTATATTGAAAAATACCATTTTTACGTTTGCCTTGTAGATTGTTTGACAAATTTTTAGGCCGAATGTAATGCACTGACTTCTGCCATTCCAGGATCTAGGAAGCAAACAAGAAAGAAAACAGAGCATGTTCTATCACAGAAGCTATTGTTTGGATTTGTAGCAAAATATAATACAAATTTATAACAACAGCATGGTAACAGTCCTATGTAATCAATGCTACCTGTTTTCTTACTGTTTTTATTCTAACTTCCTGTTAACCTAGGACAGAAATTCATTTGAAAAAGCACACACTGTATGTATAAGTACATGATATTCAAAAGCAAATTTTTTTTTGTTTCTTTAACTCTGTCCCAGTTAATTAAATTGAAATGGGGATTTGCTGTTTGCAGCTTTAAAAAATAGCCAATTGAAATTTAATTGGTATCTTTTTTTTTCTTTCCTATTCATGCCCTGAAGCTAAATTAATGACCAGTTATAAGCAATTCAGCTAAGAGACTATTATGACTTTTCAATGAAATTAAATCTAGGACCATACAGGGGATAAAATAAAGATAAGAATGACAAGCATACTATATATAACAAAGGGTTAACACATGTCTCTGGGTTCTTTCTCTCTCTCTTATTCTCTCTCAACAATTACAGAAAGACATGAGGCTCAAGTGTATTCTAAGACCAGTAGGTGTTGTAAATCAAATTAATTACTTTTGCCCAAAACCATCCTCAGTGGAAGATTTTTGGCCAGTGACTCTTAATACATTTTTACTTAATCACTGTCCTGTAATGTCACCCCCTTGGCAGAAAGGATGAACTACCACAATGGTAATCTTTTTACCATTGTAAAAGTCCCAACAAGACCCTGATTTACAGGGTGATAGTGTTATGTATCATTTAGCCCGAGATTGCCTGGCCCCCAGAAGCCCCTCTTTTCTGTGTGAGCAGAATAGAAACTAGGCAAGTCAATATGGTAGGTGTCTTCCTACTATATGCTTCCAATATGGTAGCTATCTTCCTTTTACAACTGTACCCCAATTTTAAGCTCCTTTTGGGAGATTTTTTTCTTTGATTGGTTTTTAAAATATCCTTCATGGCCATATAACTATCAAGATTCTTTTTTTTTTTGAGACAGGGTCTTGCTTTGTAGTTCAGGCTGGGCCTGAGCTCACTACGTAGCCCAGGCAAGCCTTGAACTCAGCAATCCTCCTGCCTCTGCCTCCCAAGTGCTGGGATGACAGGTGTGAGCCACCACGCCGGCACAAGATTCTTGACATTCCCCATCTCTCTGATCAAGCACCGTTCATTACTTCAGTGGTTTACACAAACTGCGCCCCAGTCCACCCAGTGCATGAGGAGGTGCACGGTCATACACGGGGCCACGGCGGGGATGGTGCACTAGTCAGGGAGAAGGCCTCTGGGGACTGTGTTCCTGCAGAAAATGACAGCATTGCCCAGAGCAGACAAAGAATGCCAGGGAGGGTGGAGATCCAAGGTAAAGCAGGAACTTGTTTACTTCTGCTATTCAAATTAAAGTTACTTTTTATTTATTTTAAAATTGCAGTCTCGTTTTTCTCTTTAAAGAATCCCAATGCTCACAAGCGAAGAGAGGAATTGTCTCATTAAACTTGAATGAGGAGAAGAAGGAAGACATATTTGAACAAAAGGAAAATCCTATGAACACAAAACGCTCCATACTTTTATGCCCATGTAATGCCTGAGTTCTGGCTGCATTGAAACATAATTTATCAGTCTTAGTCCTCCGAAAGGCATCCTGCATCTGACTGCCTGTTCTTAGACAGAGAAAATTGTGCCTAGCCCTGGTGACCCCAGGTAAAAAACCTTCTCCTTCAGATCTGACTTTCACAGCAGGTTTTACAAGACAGCTGGGGAGGAGGTGTTAGAAGGGTGACAACCCTGAAGCTCTCTGGGAGACGCTTGGGAGGTGAATCAACCCTAAAGCTTTCATTTGTCTGTAAGAGAATACAGGGTTTGAGCCTCAGGACCTAGATCCATATTGGATAACATTGCTATAATTCTCTACATTCTGATTTCTCTTTTACTATGAAGATTAAAGTGAATGATCAGAAATTCCAGGGTCAGGATGGTTTAGGGAGTGACCTCACATTATACCACTAAATTACACTTCAGAAACTTCATGAAAATTGCCTCATAGGAATTTGGAAGTTGGAACTGCATCTTTGACCTTGTATTCATTGTCTTTCTTTCCTTTTTAATGGTCAGTGTCTGGAACAGGAATGGTGAACCAGAGGAAAATTCTATTGCTTAACAATATACAATATAAAACTCTAGTGATTGTTTTTGGTCAGTTTCTTGCAATCTGCAAGGTAATTTTTTTCAATTTATTTGGAATTAGTCAAGTGCACTGGTGAAAAGGCAGAGTGAATTGATGCTAAATAGTTTTTGGAAGATGTAATTGTCTGATGATTTGTAAATAGCCAAGCTTATCAAAAAAGTAATTTAAATGTTATGCTGACAATTTTGTTCAGTTTAGTGTGCTCTGTAAACTGGGGAATCCAATTTTTTGCCCCCATTAGCATGAGAATTATTTTTGCTTGGCTAAATAATTTGAAGGCCTGAAGATGTCCAGAGTTTTGGAATCTGAACTTTTAATGATTTATTACCCAGCATAAACATCATTCAAAAGATAATAATGACAGAGTGATTTTTAATAACTAAGTTTTATTGCTCATTTAATGGTTGGAATATGTTCCAAATATATTCTACTAATGTCCACATTGAAAGTGGAGAGTGTTGAGTGTATTTTTATTTCTGCATTGCTCCACGCCCCTCTGTTTGCAATCTTTAACCTGACCACTCCAAACTCCAAAGTGACCACTGTTCTTTAAGAACATTTTAGGGACTTGACCATTTTAATTATTGATTTAATCATGGTAAAGTAATAGAAAATAGTTATTTATAAGGTGGTATATTTGCTAAGTGCTTTTCAACCCCAAAGTCAATCTAATGTCATTTTTTAAATTGAATTCTTTACTGGTACATTTTATATACAGCTCACAATCACAGTCAACATTGGGGAATTTGTACCGACATATGACACAAGTTCATTCTCATTTTTACCTATATCCTCACCCACCCACAACCCCCAAATCTTATGTACACGCTATTTTTTTTCTTTCCAAATATATTTCTCAAAGCAGAAGTAAAAGCAGCCAAGAAGCATATGAAGAAATGTTCCACATCACTGATCATTTGAGAGATGCAGATGAAAACAACACTGAGATTTCATCTCACTCCACAAAGAATGGCTGCTATTGCAAAATCAACCAGCAATAAATGCTGGTGAAGCTGTGGGGAGAAAGGAACACTTCTCCACTATTGGTGGGATTGTAGACTTGTACAACCATCGTGAAGGCCAGTGTGGAGATTCCTAAGAAAACTAGGATTAGAGATCCCATTTGACCCTGCTATTCGCCTGGTAGGAATATACTCAAAGGAATTTTTAAAAATCATACTGTAAAGACATATGTATGCCCATGTTCATAGCAGCTCAGTTTGTGATAGCCCAATCTTGGAAACAACCCAGATGCTGGTCTTCGACTGGAGACTGGATTAAGAAGATAGGTTTTTTTGTTTGTTTGTTTTGTTTTATTTTATAAAAGGGAGTATTACTCTGCTATAAAGAATGACAAGTTTCATTTATATATGTATAAATGGATACACTTTGAGAACACACTGATAAGTGAAATAAATAGATCACCGATATGTAAATACCGACTCTGATGTCATTTTATCCTACATATCTTACAGTAAGCAGGAATTCATCAGGCAGAGTGACTCAGTCTAAGAGTTCATTTTCCAAGGCCATGTTTCTTATAGGACAATATCCTTAAGATCAAAATGTACTGTCTGAGGCAGGTGCTAACCACAATGTGGTATTAATATAAACAAACATAAATGACAAAAAATCAGATGAATAAGGGTGTGTGTTCAAGATCATGAAGTGAAACATTGTAGACATGTGGGCTTTGTATCCATCAAGCTTCATTTCATACTCCATGTTGGTTCCAGTGTTATTTTGGATCACACGAAGGCAACAGTACGGTTGGAAAGAGGAGTGGGAAACTCAATTGCATAGCAATTACTCCCAAATTGAAAATAAATATCATATTGCTAAAAATGACAATAGAGAGGCTTACAGAACTCGTGAATTAAAGACTCCCACCCACTCAAAATATCCCTTGACATCACCTCTTATTGTTAGACCAGAAAATAAACCACAATGCTAAAGTCAAACACCTTTGAATCAGGTCTATAGAAATGGCACAAACGTTTCTTTCTCCCACAGTTATCTCTTCTGAGTCCTCTTGGAAGAGGAGCTTATTAGGATAACATCATAATCATTTAAAGTGTCTGCAAGTGTTAGCTATTACTCCAGCATTTGCATTAACAACGGAATCTAGGGATGATATCATTGTGATCGCTTGGTAGAGCCCTGGATCATGGCCTTTGTGCCATGACCAGGATCATAAAAGGACTGGATAAGCTTGGGCCAGGGCTTTTTGTACACAGCCGGGTGGTGCAGAACGCTCTGACAAAAGTTTCAGAGAAGCCTCGAAGGAGAGACTATGGGATGAGCACAGGACAGAACAGAAGGAGAGAGAGCTAAAAAGTAGCAAGATGGTAACAAAGACGAACCTACACCTCACTTGGTATTACACCTTTTCAATGGCTTTGTGACTGCTGTTTCCATATATTTCAATTAGATTTGGTCTGCATCACTGGGGCCGGAGTGCGTGTGCAACAGAGAGCAGGAGCAGCCCCAGCCGGAGATGTAGCAAGCTCACTGCTTGGCTGTTTTGTGCTACTGCATTGAATAAAATGAATCTTTTCAAACAGGTGAATTTTCCAACAGAAATGGCCCAAACAGCCTCAGCTCACTGAATAGAAAGTGTAATGGTGATCTAAACCTATTACCTTCAGTGGAGTCTGTGACATTTTCTTCCAGCATATTGATCGGGAAGAGAGGGAGAGAAAGAACTTTTTCCTCCACTCAGTGTGTTGCGTCAGTCATTATAATGCTAGTCACAGTGCATTAAAAAGCATTGAGAATCACCAAGGAGGCTCTTTTGTAGCAGGAGTAATAAATGATTTTACCGAACAAAATTAAAGCTCTGTTTAAAATCTACCCTGTACATATTTTTCCAACTTTCTCACCCAAACAATGTCTCTCCCCCTCTACTAAACCAGAAATAAAGAAAAAAAAATCTTAGTAACAATTTGCAGCAAGTATACATATTTTCTGTCAAAGATCCTTGCATACTTTTACATAAAAGTATCATTAGTGCTAGCCATCTGAAAATGAATTCTCTTCAGTGAATATTGATCTCAAATAATCTGTAATTTTGTTTGAGAAATTTCAAATTTACTTCAGCTTATGTGGGCTGAAGCACCTTCTGGGTACAAATATTTCCTTATTCCTGTTATTGCTTAGCATATATTATATTATTCTTATTGAGTAACATAACTCTGAAGAGAAATAAAATGGAATCATATCCAGCCTTGTTCCACCAAAGTGTGTCCCAGGCCTCCACTAGAACAAGATGTAAATATTCCAGCTTCACTCCCTATAGTAACTGGCTGATTCACGTGATTTTGAACTTATATTGTGTTTTCATGTCCAGGTAAATATTACTCTTTTCAATGAAACTATAATTTTCTTTTTTTTTTCTTTTTGGGTTTATTGATACATTTTAGGTTTATATTATGATCACATTCCTCATATCAACACTTGTACATATCATATACATGAACATATCATATACTTGTACATTATATATATATTATATATATGTTATATATATATTATATATATGTGTATATACATTATATATTATATATGTGAACATATACACTTGTACATTATATATATATATGATATATATATATATATTTTTTTCCAATTTCCCTGTACTCCCTTCAACTGCCCCCGTTTTCTATATTTGACATACTTCTGTACAGGAAACACTATTATAAGTTTCTAAGGAATATATAGCAGAAAATATCTCAAAAATGGATGAGAAATGAGTGAAAGTTCCCTAGTAGGAAGGAAACTATTGAATTATCTTTAGTGCTATTAATGTTATTAACTTATACTGAACTTATTTGTTTTGGCTTTATCTTAATTTGGTCCATTTCACACCTTGTCTCTAATATTTATATGTACCTTTTCCCTTAGCATAAACCTATTGCATTCATGTTATCTGAATTTTATAATCTTGCCTATTACTTACAAGCAATCTGCTGCTACAGTTGTTCCTAGGTGTTTTTATAAACTAATTTAACATCTGTTACTACTATATAACATATCAACCTACAAATGGCCAATAGAACTTAGCATCATTGAGAATTACCATGTAGATAAATGGAGTTACATTAGTAATTGCAGGATCCACTCCATATTTCATGGTAACTCAATGAATAATCAGAGTTATCCTGGCTATTTTCTTTCTCGTATTGCATATAATCCACATTCACATCTAATTGCATACAAGGTAAAGATCATAAAAACTACCTTTTAAGTAAATCAATTGATATTTGTACTGAAATGAGGAATATATATAGGTGGATCTGGACAGTGAAGAATTTTAAATGTGGAAATAAATATGCAAACAATAGAGAGAATGTAAATTGAAAGGCCTTGTGAGAAGTTCTGCTGTCATTTTGGTTTTTGAAAATTGCCCTCTCTTAGGAGGTTTTGACCTTTCCAGAGTTAAAGAAGACCCAAGTCAGAGGATAGCTACAGGGATCAGCTGGTGTAACCAGCTTTTCTGTGAAGGAGGTGTCCAGCCACAGGTTACATGCAAGTTGAATATCCCTTGAAGACTGTCGTGTCTCAGCTGCAATTTGTAGCTACTCTTCACAGCAAGCTCTCAAGACCAAACTGGAGATCAACACAAAGGCATATTATCTCCCCTGTACAGCTAATGAAGCTAATGAACATAGAGCCAGGATATAACCATTAAAATGTCATCCAAGTCATCAAAATTAAATATATGCCCTCACAGGATATAAAATTCTGAGATCACTTCCAAGATTTCCTTCCTCTAATACAGATATCTTTATAATCTCTTCCCATTTGATAGGTTACTGGACGTGAATATGATGCAAGACCATTTCTTGGACTTTTTTTTTTAATGAGTCAACTTTCCCCTTCTTGGGACAAATTACCTGACTTCTGCAGCTTAAAGGATAAGAACTTTATTTGATTCCTGCTTTCAGGGGATTTAGTCCATAATATGCTGGCTCTAGGCAGAAATATCAAGGATAGAGAGTGTAGCCTAAGAAAGCTGCTTAGTTCATGGTGGTGATGAAGCAGAGAAGGGGAGGATTTCTAAAGGGGAAAGGACCAGACATATAACCCTAGCTTATACCTCTGTGGCTCATCTAGATACAACTAGAAGTATAGGTTAGTAATTGACTTGGGAGATCCAAAGAGAAACAAATTAACAGTCTACCTTAACTATCACTCTTCTGAAGATGTGGGGGTAAGATGTACTTGTTTCTTTTCATTCAAAGTGTCTGAAAGTAATTAGGAGAAAGGACAAAGGAACTATCTTTGGGAAGGTGATTCATGACTTTTATGAGCTCTAAAAATATTAACGATTAGCTAAAGACAAGAACTCATTTCTTTCAATTGTGGAGTCATTCAAGTTTTCCTCAGATTAGGCTGCCCCAGTTTATGTTCTTACATTTTGAAATTTCACATCTAGTAGCTTCCTCAGAATCTTCCTCAGAACACAGTTTCCATGATTCAATTTATTGAGAATAATCAGAATGACTCTTCTCACTAATCACATATAAAGACTACCTCATCAACCTGCAAAGACTACTTGGACAATTATAGTTAAACTCAAGGGTGATTAACTTACTTCCCAGTGTCTTAGTCTTTATACAGAAAAAGTGGGCCTACTTTCAAAGTCAAATCAGATGTATTTGTACAACCATCCCATATGTTCATTTATATAGTATTAGTGACAACCACATCCCTTATGACAACAATTGGAAACTCAAGAGCATCAAACCCAACTTTTATTCTTACGCTAGGGATAGTTTGTCTTTTTTTCTACATACTATTCTATTTTGGATTTCTCCTATCAATTGTAGCCTCCACATACCTTCTCAAATTCCTAATAACTGCCTATTACTTGGGAGAAAAACTCTAAAACAAAGAATACAAATTTAGAAGAGATATTATAAGATATCTATGACAGTTTCTCCTTTCAATTTTATATCCAGCATGCTGAATGTTTAAGTTTCTTGACAACATCATTGACAAACTGCAGTTACCAAAAAAATCTGAAAGATTAAAGACATTATTGTTTTTAAGGAAGTCAAATGTAATTTACATATTATTGGGTTTTTTCCTTTTATTGAATTATAATCATCTTTTTGAGATTGTCAGATCCTACATAACTCTGTAGAAGCATATCTCATTTACATCAAGATTTCCACATAATTTCAGTCTGTTGTGGGAAAGAACTTTTGATTTTTCTCCAGGTCTACCACCTCTGCCACTTTTATTGAATTATCATAGCATAGAGAACTGAGATAATTCTATAGTTTCAGTATTTATAAGTACCTTCCAGGCACTGTAGTGCATAAGAGGAGACAATATTTTGATAGCCATTGCAAATACCAACTTGTATAAAGTATAGAAGTTATCTTTTCATTTTCAAATAAAATGTTATTTTAAAAAAATTTACCCTTGATGTTTCTTTCAAGACTGTAGGTTTCATAATAGTGTAAATGATGGGCAGGCCAAACAAACTGACCATAATATTTTAAAATTAGACCTATTTAATCGTATGCCAACCATTGGACTTTAATGATGCATCACCATAAAAGGTATTTTCTTTAGCTTTCAACGATGACTCTGATCAGTATGATATTATTGCTTTTCTCTAGGATTTTAATATCAATGCACAGAAAACCAGAATAGAAGAAAGGGATCTGCAACCAGCAGGAAAGTTGTAATTTAGCATTCTAACCAATACTCTTTTCACCAGTCCATTTTAACCCAGTTGCAAAATAATATACTCCACATTGTCATATTTGTCTTAAAGATGT
The DNA here is from genome assembly GCA_004025085.1 of Thryonomys swinderianus. Classification (NCBI taxonomy): domain Eukaryota; kingdom Metazoa; phylum Chordata; class Mammalia; order Rodentia; family Thryonomyidae; genus Thryonomys; species Thryonomys swinderianus. Next base: position 28,828 of record PVIC010000866.1, on the reverse strand, counting down.
GTCATGTGAAGCTTAGGCCTTACCAGTATCTCATTGTAGTACACATACAAATCACCTATTATTTCTTTGATCTATTCCATGTAAAAATATCATTAGAGACTAACTCAATTTAGAAATAGTTTTCTCTTTTCATTAAATGAAAAGTATTTTTATTATGAAATATATACATAATGGTGAAAATATTATACTGATAAAGAGTATTACCTGACCTCAGTACCAAATTCATTTAGAGTTTATATAATTCAGTACTTTCTCCTTCATATAGTGTTGGATAAGAAAAAATACCAGGCAAATTGATATGAATTGTATTTTTCACACAATCCTCCCTCAATTCAAATACCCAAAGTCACATGAAGACACACGATAACAATGAAATGAAACATTACAGGCCACGAAACAGACTTGGTCCATTTTAAATCCTAACTTTTGTCAAGCGTTAGGGAGACAGGACTGGGGAACATCTCAGTACCCGTGCTTAGTGGGCATGGATTCCTGATTTGAGTCCTAAGCAATGACAACAAGAACCACAAAAACAAAGTTTAGAGAAACCATACGGAATGAAAACCATTGCTTTCTGGTACTTTGCCCTACACCCAGACCATCTTAATCATGTTGTGCCTGTTTTTCTTTGCAAAACTTAGCTTTATACCATCATTTTAATTCCACATGTCCTTCTCCCTTCAAATTTATTCATAGATAACCAATGTTAACGTATAACCTTTTCTTCAATGGTGTGATGTATACTATGTAATGACAGAGATCTAATTATTCAGTGGCAAATATAAGCTCTTTTGCTCTTTCTAGAAAATGTTTTGTTTCAAAATTTAATGCAAATATATTTTCCTTTCTTGCTTTAAAATAATTATCCTTAACTGAAAAGAATGGAGCAAAACGGCGCGTGAGCAGCCCTTTACCCTACTATGTCTTCTTACAAGGAAATGAAGCTCCCCAGCCCCAGTGCAGCTATAAAAGGCCTTTAAGTTTCTCTAACATGTTTTATTGGGAGTACAATTATATTCTTTTTCATTATTCCTCTATAGAAACCTGTTAGCTCAGGTTTGGATTTTCCTACAAGTTCAAATGATTACTCCAAATTTAGTTGTTGTTTTTTTTTTTTTTTTCAAAATATAAGGTCATACATTAGAACTACTGTGAGGGAAGAAAAGTACGTTTGTTTGCATGGATTTCTTTTAAAATAACTTATCTGTAAATTTACTATACAAATTTTAGAAACAACAGTAGGCAAAGATGAAGAAGGAATCATCTCTCTTCTGTATCAGAAGGACCCCTGTCTGTGTTGTCAGTACTAATGTTTTGTCTGTAAAGAGGAAATTTTCGTTTTCCTTCTTATGTATTACATTTCATTTTAAAATGCCAAAAGGAAAAACAAAATTGATAACAATAAATACCTAGCGTACACTGTATCTACTGCTTCACTGAAAATCAGCAATGCCTTTTTATCCCGGTAGCTATTTGTTCTGACCACCAAACGTGGTCAGTTGTCCACCCTCTGGTCCTTAGCAGTCAGATGTGCTCATGTGACTTCCTAGGGGTTCCACCTTTGTTAGGAGATCATATGTTTAGGCGAAGAAACGTGCCTGATGCCTGTCACAGTGACCGACTGTGCCTTAGATAATGTATGCTCTATAGTTCCACATGAAGTAAATTGAATTTGGATTACCAAGAATCAGAGAAGGAAATTCAGTGTGGTAGGGGAAATATTAGTTCAGATTATAGTGTCTAGAAGAAAATAAATAGTAAACATATCCACAATATGTTCAAGAATTATCAAAAGTTCTATTTACTAGAAGGGATACTTTTACAGGAGTTTGAAATGTTAATCGTCAAAGTCATGTGAGGCTACTGCCATCTAGAATCAGAACATAAAATCAAGAGAGGAACCAGATCTCACAAGGTGGCTGCTGTGGTCAGAGATAAGTACTTTCAGGTAAAAGAAATCAATACTTTCAAAATCTGTACAGACCGGGATTCGAGGAAATGCCAGGACCGAAAGGGAATAGACGCCTGGGGCAAAGGCAGAGTGAAAGGCTGGTCTTAGCCAGGTTATAAGTGAAAAGAGAAGCATCTTAGTAGGCCAGCGTGTGTCTCAGGGTGGACACAAGTCTGTTTTCATCAATTTGCCTCAGTTACTTCAGCTTAAAGAAATCAACATTGGGAGAGTTAGGTACTTTGAACCTAAGTCTCTCAAGTGCCAAATTACTCATTTAATTATGTAAAAGCTCTTCTAAGGAGATATTTTCCAATGACCTTTCTTCTATCCAGTGTTTATTCAACACTATCTATGTTAGAAACTATTTAGGGTATGGGATGCATGTTATAAGACTTTCATTCTGTACACGTAAAAACTACGAGCACTCTATCAGTTACTCTGGTCATTGCTGTGCTTTGCAAACAAAATCCTGTAGTTTTAATATATTGTCTATGTATTAAATACTAATATAGAATCATCTAAAGCTTTCAATATTATATTTAATCCAATAGAAAGTACAGCCTATGGAAGCAGGACTTCATAATGTAACTTGCCAACCCCCAAATCAACACCTACTATATGAGATAATGTAATAGATAATAAAATTGATGAATGAGTTATTGAACTTCACATAGTCTTTCCATACCATAAATTTGTTAAATTTCCCTTCTTTGAGGAGTAAAGTAAGAAAAATTTGTCATTGGTTTTAGAATTTAACTGGGATTAGTTTATTTTATTAGTTTTTAATTTTTTTATTTCATACTTTACTATAACTTGGTTCATCAAGTCTTGATCTATAGTCACTGATTCACATTGTTTTAGATGGTCTCATGTGTACAGTTCCTGGTAACATCCTGTTGATATTTGGTGTAAATAAGGAAGGTTAAGGTTAATGAAGCAACTTACCAGTCACAGGTCGGGAGACATTTTATCCTAAATCTCTCCCAACCTACAAAGATAGGTACTTATTTCTGAAGGTTGTGTAAAAGTTTCCATGTCAAAACAATGGGTGGCTTTTATGGTGCATAATAATATAAGATATCACAACCATTTTGGTAATAGAGATGCAACATATCTCAGAAAACATTTATTTAAATTGTATCTGTTGCTTTTTTGCTTTTTCCTCTTCTTTTTCCCCTTTCATAATTAATACTTGTCCATTCAAGTAGTTTTATTTTTGTAGCTTGTTGTGGAAAATTTCCAATCTGTCTCCTAGTTTTTATTATAAAGTTTGAATTTAAAAAAAAAATAAAACATACATGAAGTCTTAACTGAACAGTAGTGAGACACAGAAACCACAAGACAATCCACCCTATTTCACAGGAAGAAAACAAAGTTCTCCTTTCCCGGAAAATTCTTTCATATCCATTCCCAATCAACTCTCTCAACCCCAAACCAACTACTATTCTGATGAATAGTTTTAGTCAACCTTTAATTAGCTGTGTCTTTTTTAGAACTTCACACAAATGGAATACTAAAATTTGTTTTTGAATTCTTTTCATCAGTATAATCAGCATATGTACCAGCCAGTGCTCCTGCTCCTGGATCACCCACCATATAAAGGCTGAGAAATTTATTTAACTCAACTTCCAGCAGGTTCCATTGCTGGTGTACTGTATTGAAGGGTTCTTCTTGGTGAAAGATCATGGAAATAGAGTAGTACTCACTCCACTGCTGCCAGGAGCCAGAGAGGTAAAGCAATGCAGAACAAAAATACACTCCTGTGCTTCACACTCCCAAGGGCCTGCCTTCTCCAACCAGCCTCAACCCCTAAAAGCACATTCAAGTACAAACTCATAAGTAGCCCTGTAATCAAATCACTTTCTTAAAGTCCCATGTCTGAGCACAAGAGACGAGTGTGTATGTATGGGGGGCTGATTCAAACTAAAGCAGTGTTTGTGAATTACATCCATGTTGTGTTTTTTAGTAGGTCATTTTTTTAAACATTGAATAATATTCTGTTAAGAAATATAAAATGTGTGTGTTCATTCTTTTCATGCTGTACAACTGGGTTATTTCCAATGTAGGGACTGTTATGAATAAAGGTACCAGCAAACATAGACATGTTTTATGAACCATTTAGTGACTATGTATTTTGTGTGTACATATCTATCAATGGAAATGCTGAATCAAGTACTACAACACATGCTAAATTTATAGAGATATTTTGGATACCATGAAGTAATTTTAGTAATACTAAATCGTACAACTATTTAAAATACTTTATCACTTCTAATTTTCTAAAAAAGTGAAATCTAAATAAATTATATAATATATGAATTCTATTTCTGTTTCTATCAAGATAAATAAAAATAGATTTTCACACAAACATTTACAGAGAAATGAAATATACTCACATGATTCAACAACAATGATCCTTAACAGGGAAATAGACTCAAAAGACAACAATTTTAAGGCTTAACTGTCTTGTCTTTTTCCAAAGTGTAGTAAGCTTGGTGGAAGCAAAATGTTCAACTTGTAAGCTTCTAGCTTTCAAAAAGTGGTAAAGGAAATGACCAATCCCTGCCCGTTGAAGCCTTCCTGTCTCACATAAGGGATGTGGGAAAAACTGGAAAACAACAGTGAGGTTAACATTAACATCCGGGCCACTGGCTTACTAGACAACAAAGATATAATCAGAGGTTCATAGGGTCCCTTTCATTCCTACACCTTATACCCATTAGGCACATATATCTTAATACAGTAAAAATCCTACAAGAATAGAAATGCTTGCTACTTTCAGAATATTTGTAGAAAAATAAAGGGAGACCAAAGCAAGAGTGGTAGGAAAAAAATTTAAATTCTGACCTCTCAGCTACAGTAAATGTTAAACAAAACCAAACTTCTTTATAAAATCTTAACACTTCCCCACCCACTCCCAAATTGTTCAAACTAATAAGGAAGCAGTGATAAAGAGCTTGTATGGAGGTTCCCAGGGGAACAAAGCTATTGTCACTGCCTCAAGATTGTCCCTCAGGGTGGAGATTTAGCTCAGTGGTTCCAGCGCCTGCCTAGCAAGCGCAAGGTCCTGAGTTCAATCCTGGTGACCACATAGAATGCTGGGTGTGGTGACTCATGCCCACCAGCAATCAATACCACATACCACATTGCCTGGTGTGGTGGCTCACGCCTGTAATCCCAGCACTCACTTGGGAGGCAGAGACAGGAGGATTGCTGAGTTCAAGGCTTGCCTGGGCTACATAGTGAGCTCAGGGCCAGCCTGAATTACAAAGTGAGACCCTGTCTCAAAAAAAAAAAAAAAAGATTGTCCCTCTATGGAGGGAGAGGTGCTTGCCCTTTAGAGGGGGCACATGGAGTGGTGAAAGAGGAAAGAGATCCCTGCCTCCCCCACTGGATCAGATGAATCAGCCCTGGTGATCAGTACAGGGACAGATATCACAGTCAGATTGCCCTCACATTCAAAGGAGCTAAATAGAATAGCAGGATTGAAATGTATAAAAAATGTATTACATTTCTCTATACCAATAGTGGAGCATCTAAAAAAGAAATCATCTACATGATCCTGTTTACTGTAGGATAAAAATAATAACATACTCAAGAATAAATTCAATAAAGGAAGTTAAATATCTTCATAGTGAAAACTATAAAATATTGATTACAGAAATTTTAAAAGATGTAAATAAGGGGGAAGTATATACTTTCTTCACAGATCAAAATAATCAGTTAAATATTCATACTTAAAGAGATGTATAGTTCCATTATAATCTCTACCAAAAGTTCCATGACATTATTTACAGAAATAGAGAAAAAAGAATCTTAAAATTGTATGGAGGCTCCATAGTCTCTTTTTGCTAGAATGGTTTCTGAAAAGAAGTTTGATACACTTAATATCTTTGTTATTCGATGTGTAAATTGCCTTCCTCTAGCCTTAGCTTCTTTCAGAATTGATTGATTGAGTCAGTGAGTGATCAAATGATTATTTTGATACAGGGTCTTGCTTTTTAGTTCAGGTTGGTCTGGAACTCACTATGTAGCTCATTCTGGCCTCAAATTTGAGGCAAGCCTCCTGTCTCAGCCTCCCAAGTGCTGGAATTACAGGCACGTACCATCATGGCCAGCTCAGAATTTATTCATGATCTTTGTTGTTTGGCAGTTTTGAAGATGACATACCAATGTGTGGTGAGTTTTCCTACCTTTGGTATTTGTTTCACCTGGTATGATTTGATTGGGATTTGTGGTTTAGTATCTGTTGTTAATTCAGGGAAATTCTCAGTCATATTTATTTCAATCTTTTTTTCTTTTTTGTCTCTGTTCTTTCATTCTGATATCCCCATTATTCAAAAAGTGGGTCTTTTAAATTGTCTCACAATTATCAAATGTTCTAGATCTTTTTATGCAATCTGTAATCTCTCTGCTTTTGAATTTAAGAGGTTTGTGTTGATAAACTTGTTTGTATTGATAAACATGCTAGATATCTCTAGTCTGGCAGTTGAAAATTTGGCATTTCCCCAGAGAAACCAACATTATTCTAAAATTCTTTTGAATTTTGGAATATTTGGACATCAGATATGAGCTTGGAGATATTGTTTCCTCACCTGCATCCAGTATATATAAAACCATAAAGACATAATTCATATCACAGATTTTTTTCTTCTCTGCAGTTTTGTTCTTTATGAAGATTTCTCTCTGCACTGACGGTGACTGCATGTTCTTGTATGATATCTGCTTTCTCCATTAGAGCCTGAATGTTCCTAAATTCCCTTTCTGATAGCTCAACATTTCTTCCACGTTAAATTTGCTGCTTGCTTTGCTGCTTCTCACTGTGGCTTCTGCTTGCTAGTATTAAATTGTTTCTTGATAGTCAGACATAATACACTAACAGAAAGTACACTAACAGCTCAGAACATTTCAGTACTCAAAGAGATGCATTCAGCAAAATTTTGCCTCCACTTGTGAACCCTGCATCAGGTGAGGAACATGACCCCAGCCATCTTCCCCATGTGAATACAAACCCAGTCTTCTTTCCCAGAGTTGGGGAACAAATTGAGTTTGTGAGCTGAAGTACCCTGTATTGCTACAAACAGCCCTTACTAGTGTAATAGAGTGAGGGTAGGAATGCGTTTTATAATCCTATGATCAGTGTGCCTGCACCTTTGAAATGTGAACTTGTCAACTGCCTTTTTAGGTTTTCTCTCCCTTAGAGAGTGCTGAGTGAGCTACAGCCAAGTGTTTCTCATCCTACTGGCCAGTTAGGCGCTGATGAAAGCCCAGCTGTTGGAACTCAGGTTAACTAGTTTCTCTAGACTACAGCCCTTGGTAAGAGGAACACAGCTTTCTGGTGTTCTTCAGCAACATTCATTTCCCCCTCCTATGGCCAGCAAAGTGGAGTTTGCTCTAATATTACTGTCAGAACTTAGTTGAGCTTTTTAGAGATAAAATTCACAGAAAAAGTTCCTCTTTCTGCTCCCCAGGCCTGGATGCCCTGGGACTTTCAACTGTCATATTGGCTTTCAGTAATTCGTCAGTTGTAGCTCAGGTCTCCATACGCTAGCACTGGTTCCTAGAGCAGCGCCTGCTCAGGTGTGTCTCCACCACGTGTGCCAGCATGTCTGCTTCTCCAGGTCAGTCTGCCAGCCGGCTCACTTCTCAAAGCTCCACTAGATTTTTTTACTTTTCAGTTTGTTCTCTTTTTACTTGTGAGGAAGAGATGCTAACTTCTAAGATCCTTGTATGTGGAACATAAATCCAGAAATCATCCTCTTATCATTTTTATCCCTCTTTCCTTCAGTTGATGCCAACTTCTTAGTTTTTAGTATTGCGCTTTGGTCTGTTTTAGGTTTTACCCATGCGTGTTGACTATCCTTTATGCAAATTGCTTTAGATAAGATGTGTGTATGGCATTTACATAAACTTTACCAATTGATCATGAATCCAAAATTTGATGTCCAAATGTTTCAAAATTCAAGCCTTTTAACAAAATGTTGGGTTATTTGGGCAAATGTCAAATTTTCAACTTCCAGGTTAGAGATAACTAGCATGTAGTTCTTGAGATCTTTTGATTTTTAAATTGTTCTAGGAATTACATTAGATATATTTAATTTACAGTAAGATGTTGAGAGGTGCTGTTATGTTCTTTATCTATGTAAATTCCATAATTCTGCTTATCATTTCTTTTCTTTGAATGTGATTGATGTATCAAGCATTAATGCATCTACAGTGTTACAAAGTCCCCAATTCCATGTTGTACTTTTAAAACAGTCATGTTGCTTTAAATAATTCATTAAAAAATATAAGATCTGTTCTTCTTTGTAATCAAGTAGTATCGCATTATTTACAGATAGCACATTCTCTTTATCTGGTCATCTATCAATATGTATTAAGGCTGCTTCCAAGATTTTGTTATTAAAAATTGTGCTATTAAAAATTTTGCTATAAACATTAGTGTGCATGTATTGCTGTGGTTTTAGGTCTTTAGCTCCTTAGGGGAAGTTAATTAGAAAGAGGACAGTTGGGTCACGTGGAATTTCCAGATTTAGTTCTTTCAGACATCTCCCGACTGATTTCCATATGTTTGTACTACTTTCCCACTAGCAATTGAGAAGGGCTCCTTTTCAACACAGCCATGACAGCTTTTATTTCCTGATTATTTGATGATCATTATTCTTTCTGGAATATGATGACATCTTAGTGCTTTGATTTATATCTCTCTAAAAGAAAGAATTGCTCAACATTTTTCATAAATTTTTCAGTATTTGTACTTCTGTGAAGTGTCTATTCATTTCACTTGCACATTTCTTGACTGCATCTTTTATTTTAGGTTGTTTATTTTTTTCTAATTCTCTATATATTCTAGATATTCTCTGTCTACAGAGTAGCTGGCATTTTTTTTTTCCATCCTGTAGGTTGTCTCTTCACTTTACCTCTTGATTCTTTGGATGTACATAAGCTTTTCAGTGTGAGATATCATGACTTCTTGATTTTTGTTGTTTTTTCTTACATAAGTGAGGTCCTGTATAGAAAAATTTTAGCTACATCTATGTCTACAAGTGTTTTACTTACTTTATCTTCTGGTAAATTTAGTGTTTGGGTCTTTGAGCCACTTTTATTTTAATTTAGCATAAGGTGAGAGATATGGGTCCAGTTTCTATCTTCTGGAAACAATTATCTCAGCACCACTTGTTTAATTTTTTTGAAGGCTCTCTTTCTTCCAATTTATGCTTTTGGTCCCTTTTTTAGGAAAGTGAATGCACCTTCACAGTATGGGGTGGAACAAAATATATTGCTGCACAAACCCAAAAGTGATATGGTATCTCTCATTTGAGTAAAGTGAAGTACAAATTAAGAGAAAAATAAAGTAAGAATAGAAGGAGATAGGGGATGATCTCTTGCACATAGGACAGGTTTCAGGGGACTAAGATAAGAGAGAGGGGATGAGAAAATTGGAAGAGAGAAGATAAGCCAGTTACAAAATCCTAGTAATTGCAGTGAATATGGACATTATATGGCATAAAAATGAAATAAGGTTAATGATAACAATAAAAATAGAAAGGTGAACTAGAGGAAGGAGGGAGATCAAAGAAAGAAACAGGTTGTGCTATATACATGTACCACCTCTTCCCTAAGAGAGTAAAATGCATGAACTGCAAAAGAACAAATAAAATGAAAACAGAAAATAATTATAAAAGGGCTACATATTTATTATTTCCAGAGTTGCTTCCAATAGATTGGTGCTTCCATCATGTCTAAACTTTCTCCATTCTTTATAACTACTTCGTTATTTTTCTCTGTGTTTTCTGAACACAGAGAAACAGCAACTGAATAGTCACTGAAGATGGATTCTCTTATTTGTTCCTTAATTTAACATGGTCTCTATTTGACTTTCATCTTACAAAGATATTTTCTCTCTACAGAGAATTCTGGATTGTTCCCCTTTATACTTTCCTTCCACAAGTTAAAGTTACTCTGTAGTGTCCAGCCCTCCGCTGTGACTAATGAAGATTGATCATCTTGTTTTCTTTGCTTTCCTTTATGCTATTGCATTATGTTTTGTCCTCATCTTTCCATCACAAATTGACTTTGGTGGGTCTACGTGCTATTCCCCCAACCCTGTATTCATCAACTTTGGGATTTTTAAGCTTCTTGAATCTGGAAGTTGCTGTTTCTCCCAATTAGGTAAGTTTTCAGCCATTACTCCTCATATGCTTTTTTTATCTATTCTCTTTTATTTTTTTTAATTTTAGTACTTAATTTATCATATATTAAACTACATAATATTGTCCCACTGGTTCCTGGAACCTTGACATTTTCTTTTCTTGTATCTATTTTTTCCCCACTTTGTTTTTCAAGTAGAGTAAGACTGATTCAACTATTTTCACAAAGTTTATTCTTTATTTATTTCTAATCTGCTTTTAATCCTACCCAGACAATATAACATTATTATATTGTCAACTCTGGAATTTCTATTTAATTTTTTAATAGTTTCTATGTTGAGATTTCTTATTTATTCATTATATATATATATATATATATGTATATATATACACATTAAGCTTTTGAACACATTAATAAAAAGGGAATTACCATGTTTTTCTAATAATGTTAGCATCTTGATGATTAAAGAGTCATCCTCTATGGAGGATAACTGATTGTGAATATGTTTCTAAATATCAGAAAGTTTCTTCATTTGTCTAGTGTCGTACACACTTGTAGTTATTTTTCACCTTTTTACACTATACAATATGTAGAGCTTCTGAATTCTGTAATGCTTCTCTGGAGAGTGATTTCTATGTTATAATAAAAAAGAAATTATTTGGATTTGAACTCCAGACTATCCTTTGTATCCTTGCTCCTTGTTCCAGTGCTCTGGCTTCTCTTTTGTCCTCCAACCCCTCCAGGGATTTCCCTCATCCCTGGCCTGTTCATTGATCAGTCAAGATTTGAACATATTTTTACAGCCATATTTGGGGACTCATCTCTTAAGCTTCTTCATTTGAAAGATTCCACCTCTAAATTCCTGTCTGTGCTACCAGCATTGACCTCTAGTTTCTGACACCTATTTACTCAAGGTCTGGCATTATGAAGCTTAGGGGGTCCACCAGTGGGGAGCGTTCATAGAAAAAGAATACTGCAAATTCAAATCTTAACCTTCTTCAGTGACTATTTCAAGAGTACATACCTCTTGAGTTCCCGCACATAGTTGTCTTGGACATTATGTTCTGATTTTGTCCCTGCCATCTGTGAGTAGGTTAGCCTGGTCCTACAGCAGGATTTGAAATTGAAACTACCCTCATTTTCAAACATGTTTGCCTTATGCCTGCTATTTTGGAATTTTGTTTTATTCTCTTTCTTTCCTCTGTGATTCTTTCATCCACTAAGAGTTTTTTATTCTGCCTCACAAACCAAAGCTTTAAAATTTACATGTTTCACCATGTTTAGGAAATAGAGTGTAAATTTAAACAGATTGATAAACTGTTTCTTTTTAAAAAAAAAATGTTGCCTCATTAGAAGTTTTTGGTCAGTTTTCAGATCTCCGCTTCAAATACATGTGATTAAATGTCCACAAAAACCTTTTTACTTTTTTTAGTCTTTTTGGTACCAGGGATCGAAGTCAGAATTTTGTGCTTGCAAAACAGGCACTGAAACCACTAAGCTAAATGGAGCCATGGCATTTTCTTGTATGAGTTAGATAGTTACAGTTTCTTATCATTATTAGTAATTTCTGTTCATTAGCTAAACCTGTAAACTACTTATTGCTACTGCTTTACAATGAAGAAGTTGAAAATCAAATAGCAATTTAGTGAGATTCTAGAGTGGAAAAGCCACTCATTCTGAATTTTAAGGTCAGACGTTATTCAACTTCTGCTAAGCTTTCCCCTGGTCTACTATAAAGATATCTAAATATTTCTGGGTAAACTTCCAAAAGGAAGTGTATTCCTTGGTTGACTTTGCCTCAGCTCTAATGCCAATTTAGAACATAAATGTTCTTGGTTATCAGGAGGAAGTTAGAAAACGTTTTTCAACAAAATGCTTCACTTGCCTTCTATGTCTACTATATCTAAATAAATACTGTTTTCCTCATTGGCACATCCTATTCATATGTATAATCATCCCAGATTTATAAATGCAGAAAGAAATGAGAGAGGTGGGGGGGAATTTACTATGTGCAAAAAGAATTGCTCATTTTGATTTTCTTCCTTATCTGTTCATTAAGTAAATCTCTGGGTAAATGACTACAGCAAGCAGATAGGGGAAGAGAGAGAAAAAATAGAGAGAAAGAGAGAGAGCAGAAATCTCACAGTTCTGTGAGGTCTGGAAATAACAGACTACAGTGATACTCTCTTTTGGGCCCAAAATGGGCCCAAATGAAAGGCATTTTTTAAAAGCACATCCTGGAGGCCTTAGGCCATGTAGAATCCCTGGATATGTTTGTGTAAAACAGTGTGCAGAAGAAGAGGACTTCCGGGAAGTCTAAAGGATGTAATGGCCACTATTTGCTGCATTCTTTCCTCTGATGGTTAGAGGAACTAGTGCAATTCAGGCTGTTAGCACCTGGAAGGAAATGCCCAGGCAGCCCTTTGCCATTGAAATATGACTGGAGAGCCGTTCTTGCATGTACTCATCACCCTGTTATTTTCTTTTGAGTTTTCAGCCTGAAACCAATAAACCTGAAGCCCCATTCAAGAAGGTATCTTTATAATCACAAGCTGTGAGAAACTTGGTTGGTTCAATGGGATGTAATTTGTCTTGGGCATGAAAGAGAGAGAGAGACAGACAGAAAGAGAGAGAGAGAGAGAGAGAGGAAAGAGGGAGAGGGAGAGGGAGAGAGAGGACTTGGAACCACGGGTATTAACAGAAGCAGAGCTGACTGCGTACAGCGTGTTTGTGGTAATAAACAACAGTGTTATTAGCGAATATAAAGCCTGTGATAAACAATGCCATGATGTTCCATTCACCCTAATAGGCAGGAGCAGATAATTGGGACAAATAAAGTGCTAAAACAGTCTCTAACCACCTTTCTGAACATCTCTCCGAATAAGCGAATCACCCAGGATGCGGCACTACGCAGCGGTAGCCTGGGATACCAGCTTTTGTGTCTCACTAAAAGAATACGCTCCCGTTGCTAATGGAAAACAACAGAAGCTAAAGACAATTGCCAGGATTGTCAGATCTCCTTTCCTTCTTGCTATTTTTTTTTAAGTGGTAATGAGTAGACACGAAAACAATTCCACACATTCATCAAAGCCGAGGGAGTGTTCTTCGGAGCAGAGTGCCAGTTAAAGTCCCATACACTACCAGTCATGGGGACTTCTCTATCCAAACTCGGAGCTCTTGTTTCTGGTGGTGATTTCTCCTTTTCTGCTTTCTGTCCACTAACTTTGTCATCATAGTGGAGTTTTTATGAATAAACCTTTCTCTTCCTTATCAGAGTATCACTTTGATAGTTTCTACACTTGCTTCTGGTTCAGGGCCTCTGACACAGCTAAGAGTGATGTCCTCGCTATGGCAGTGAACACATGTAATCATGGCCCCGCCATTGCTGTTTTCAGCCTCAATTTCTCTCCATGTCTTTTTAGAGAGGAGGTTCACAACGGCTGGTACAGGCTGCAGAAAAAAAGAAATTAAAAAAAAAAACAACAACGTTGAAGACACGGAAGTAGCATGAATGATGAAATTCTTTTAATTGTGTAGGTGTTTCTTGGCAGCATACAAAACTAGTTGGAATATGGCTGTGGAAGAATTTCATTCATTCAGTTATTATTCAGCAAATATTATCTAGTGCCTATACTGTATTAGTCAGTTTATTGTCATTTTCCAACTTATATTGGGATTTTACAGCATTTTCTACAGCAATAATCATAGTTTATTCTATTCCAAAGAAAATACATTTTTAGTCTCCACTTTTTGAAATAAAGATTTTTAATTTGAATTTCACCATATCCACAAATACAGCCTTGATCCTCCAAGTGGGCCATTACAAGGAAATAAACTTAGGATGAAAACCTGCTTGGTTTATAGATGTGCAATTTCTTGATAATTGGAAAGGAGCAAAATGAGAAATATAAAAATGAGCAAACAAATAGCAGGATGTGTGATGTTATAATAGGATAAGAAATATATACTCAGTCTCCTCTTCCTAACAAAGAACTCTGGTAACTTCCTGGATGTCAGGAATAAGAGCACCATTTTTTCATTCTCCATAAGTCTCTTTTGACCATAGCTTACTTTATGGTAATGAAGGGACTCTGGGAGCATGAGGCTGGTTTGCAGAGGAACCAACCATGAAATCAAAAGATTAGAACTTTCAGACACATCCCAACCCCCTCACACCTCCGGGGATGACAGAGAAGCTGGAAATTGAGAAGCTGGAAACCAGTGGCAGATGAGTTCATCAGTCATGTCTACATAACAGGACTTTTAAAGAAACCCTAACTAGAACCATTTGCAGGGTTTCTGGGCTAGTGACTGTGTTCACATGTGGGAGAGGCTCCCCAATTGCATAGGAACAGAAGGCTGTGCTCGGGTCTCTCTGGACCTCATCCCATTCTTATCCTTGCCTTTCATTTGCATGTTTTACATATCCTCAATAAAAAAGAGGCACTACCAAGTCAGTTGTTTGCCTGAATTTGTGAGCTGCGACAGCAATTTATCATATACTGTATAAAAAGGTTGTCAGAATCCTGAGTTTTAGTCAAGTCAAAGGGAAATGGGGATTCCTCTAGACCTTCAGTGTACAATCAGAGTTTTCTGACACTGCACCCTAGAGTTGTAGAATCTGCTAATTCTCCGTAGAGATCGTGAAAATAGAATTAAATCATAGGAGACTCAGTTGGCATCTGGAGGTTTGAAGGATTTGGCTGTCATGGGAAAAACGCTCACACATTTATTGTCAGAAATGTCGAGACTGAAAAAAGTTTTTTTTTTTAATTTTTAATTTATACTGACAGCTATAAGCCACACTCATATGGGGATAAAAATACCCCAAATGGACCAAGCTACAGAAGAATCAAGTGCTGAGCCCAAAAGGTTATTAGATGTCTGATTATTTCAATGACAATGAATATGTTCTCCCTTTTATAATTTTATACTATCAAACATAGTCTTTAAAAACATAAAGTACTCAGACAGTCTCTCAACACCTTGTTATTATTGCTGGCAAGACAGTACGTTGAAGAAACAAGAGTCAGACTGTGATTAAAATTTACTCTGAGAAAATATTAATTTCAACTGTTTTACAACCACACTGAGCATATGTGGGACTCAAGGGAAACAGAGACATGAGATTTTGTTTAGGTTTATATCCCATGCTAAATATCTTAGTTATTTATATTATTGTAAAATGTATACACTGTATACCTAAGCTATACCCTAAGACCCAAAACTTTTCTCCAACAACTATCAATTTCATTGAAAATGTACTTCATTTGTTTTGTTGATGTTGTTCTAAAATGTTAGAATACTTAGTATTAACAGACATTATTTTGAATGCTGTAATTTTTTTTTTTTTTTTTTGAGACAGGGTCTCGCTTTGTAGTTCACGCTGGCCCTGAGCTCACTATGGAGCCTAGGCAAGCCTTGAACTCAGCAATCCTCCTGCCTCTGCCTCTTGAGTGCTGGGATTACAGGCATGAACCACCATGCCTAGCACTGTGGGGTGTGGTACTGATTTACTGGTGGGCGTGAGTCGCTACTTCTAATGATATATCATTGTATGCGGTTACTTGGATCAAACCAGGGACCCTGCACTTACTAGGCAGGTGGTGGAACCACTGAGCTAAATCTCTGGCCCAGAGTGCTGTAATTCTATTTAATTAATGAAATACAAACGGCTTTTCTACTGTATATGAATTCACAGGTATATATTCATTCAAGTTTTCAACCATTCTCTGAGGGACAAAAGATGCATAACAGTAGGCAATAAGTTACCTGGGCTACAGAGCAAAATGAAATAAATAATCAAGTGAAATTCAACAGGGTGAAACTTTCTGATTCACACGGGAGGTTAAAAATCACTTGCTTTGTCAGAAATGATTTGTGGAAACGACTTAACTGAAGGTAGCAACACAGGAAGTGGCGAGAAGTGAAGGCATTTTCATAACGTGGCCGGGCCTGCAGCATTGCTCCCAGTCACGTGACGCCATTGTCTCCTCAGTTCTCATTGGCCCTTTTTGCTGCCACTCTCGTCCGTCCCTCACTCCCTTAATGCCTTTCACAACTCTGAGGCGCTTCTTGACAGTCTCAGGCCATAGCCTGTCTCCTCCTGAGTGACCTAAAGCTTTTTTCTGTTAGTATCACCTCTTTGATGCCGAGAATATAGGGCTCTGTGTTATCTTCTAAATCGTTAAATTATAAGTTTTCTGCCACCCCAGAACTTTTTAAATCAGGCATTGGGCGTGACGCCATGACAGGATCACAAAAAAATCCTGAGTCAGGGCTTCGCGCCAGTTTCCGTAAGGAGGCGGACCCTGTGTACAAGGAACTGCGTTAGTCAGTGTGACCGGCCAGATCCGGCGCAGGCCTCAGCCAACGGGAACGTACGTTTGTCCTTGCAGTCCCAGTCCAGTGGTTCAAATTAGACACAAATTGGCTGTGAGTCGAAGTGTTCCCAGTCTGACAGCTGTCCGGTGTCTTGTTTGTGGAGAAAGAAAATAAGAACATGTCGACAGTGTTCTTTTTGCTGATGGGCCACAGGATAAACAGTGAAGCAAACAGGAAGGCCGTCGCGTTGCTGTGACAATCAAGCATGTGCCCCTGGGATCTCGGAGCCTTGTCAAGGGACGGGGTGGCGCTCCTTCCATCCTCCTAAGCAAACCAGTGACTCATTCTGACAGAATCCAGAAAACCCAACGGTATTTTTGTGTCTTTTTTGTCATGGTACCGGTACTTTTTACTGATGCTAAAATTAATCTTCTAATATAATATTGGTATCAAAACAATTTACAGGTGGAATCTGAGTAGCTGAGTTCATGGGTTTTCTTCACTATGCAAATTTACTACTTTACTTCACTTTCAGGGATGGAAAACATCTTTCTCTTTGCATTAGCTTAGCATCATGTTTTAGTAAATACACCTTTTTTCTGGGATATCTCATTATTATTACTGTATTTTTATGACAAACATATAAAGGGGGAAATAATACCAATATATAAATATACATTTCAATATATAAATATATACTGGAAAAGAAAGAAAAATGCAGAATATCAGTCAAGCTTGATGAGTTTCCCTCAGAATAGATTACCTAGTCTAATGTTGTGGAAAAAGTAACTGCTATAGATCAGCAGAAGAAGACAGGAAATTAAATTGTATGTGTTCTGCCTGGGAAAAAAGTTTTAAGAGTTTGACTGAAAGAATCCTTTTAGACTTAGTGTACATTTTGAATGTTTCAGTTTGGTTAAAAAAAAAAAAAAGAAAGAAAGAAAGAAAAAGAAAAAAAGATTCATGGTTGAGCTAACTGGATCTAGAAATATCTTCTAAATCCTAACGAGAAAATAAATCAAAAGACAAGGTGACAGCAGGGTTCTAGACAATTCTTGAGTTTCAGGTTAGGACAAACAAATGTAGTCTTGCCGGGCGTGGTGGCTCACGCCTGTAATCCCAGCACTCGGGAGGCGGAGGCAGGAGGATTGCTGAGTTCAAGGCTTGCCTGGGCTATATAGTGAGCTCAGAGCCAGCCTGAACTACAAAGCAAGACACTATCTCAAAAAAAAAAAAAAAAAAGTAGTCTCCTCTGCAACTAATATTACAGAGGCAGTACTTTATACTGGGCAACTTACAGAACTGAAGAAATGTTGTTTAGTTGAAAAATTGATTTAATTTTTAAAAATATTATTGTCTTGAAGAGGTTGCTCTTCTTCTTCCTCTTAGTAACGCTCTTTTTCTCAGGTTTCATTCTGACTTCCTTATTTTGTCCTGTGTTCTTTCACTTGTGTATACAGTGCAGATGAAGTCATGACATTTTTTTTCTTGCCAAGGATATCTAATTGACTCACATAATTTTACTGCTATCTATTCACTTAGGGAGAATGGTCCTGTCACCAAAAGCTATTTATTTTCTTTCTATTAATAATTTTCAGAACACAAACATATGTGGGGTGTGATAGAAAAATATAGTGAATGGGCCTGGGATTTTGCTCAAGTGGTACTGCCCCTAATTTGAACCAGAAAACCACATTGCTATTCATCCACCTCATAATGTTTTCTCATTCTTGGAATATGCTTATCCTGGTCATTCTTGTCAATTTCTGAAGCAGTTCTGGAAGTTATCTTTCTTGTGTGTCTTCAGTTGTGCAGTTAGTTTCATTTCAATTTAAATTCACACTTAATGGCAAAACCAGTAACTTTCTTAAGAACTGTTTTATTTCTTCTGAATTTACCTCTGTAAGATTTCTTGTCCTTAGCACCTAACTTGGTGAACAAAAAGTGAATTTTCCCTGGTACTTTCTCATTCTTTGCAATTTGATTCATTGGGTTTCAAAATTCTGATTTCTTCCTGTTCTCAGTTTAGAGAATAGAAAGCATTCATGTTTTCAAGAAAAGCATTGAGTTGTATTTTTTCTTGTTCTTCATAATTTACAGCATTATTTGTTACTGCCCTTTCTCTATGAAGTCCTCTGATTTTTTCTTTCATAATACAACATCTTCCTCCATTACCAATCAACTTTTCCCTACCTCTTTTCTTTTGCTTCTCAAACATATATGTTTTTCATGCTGAATTGCCAGATTGAGTTTAATTCTCTCCTTCTGTTCCTTTTTTCTTACTCTTTTTATTCCTCATCTCAACACTGAGATGCCACTTCTAAGAAATGCTGTTTTGTTTTGTTTTGTTTTGTTTTTGAGACAGGTCTCACTTTGTAGTTCAGGCTGGCCCTGAGCTCTCTATGTAGCCCAGGCAAGCCTTGAACTCAGCAATCCTCCTGTCTCTGCCTCCCAAGTGCTGGGATTACAGGCGTGAGCCACCATGCCCGGCGAAATGCTGTTTCTTGATAGATGATGAAGCAGTGTGTTTGGAAGCCCAGCAATAGAAAACGATTTCCCAATAATCTTAGTGTGCCACAATTTAGTCACAGATATTTGAGTCACATAACTTCACCTTCTGATTTCACCTTCTGAATTATATAGAAATAATGGCTATATCAAGAGTATATTGAGAGAAATAAATAAGAAACTATGTAAAAACCCTTACAACTGGAACTCATAAAGTACTGTAAATTCATACTAATCTTATTTCAGCCATGGTATCCTTTCAGTTCACACCGCAACCCATACCAAGAGTCAAGTTCATGTCCTTGTTACATTTTCCTTTACACAGTACACGAAATGTTGTTCCATTTGTTTGTTCTTTTTACACATACCCTAAGAGTTCATCTCCAATTTTCTTTCATCTTGCATTCAGTGTTGAGATTTTTTTCTTTCCGAGTATTGCTCAAATTGTATCCCACTCTGATCCTATTTTTAATTGAAAAGCCTGTATTATGTTCCCAGTGCTTATCGAATAGAGTTTAAATAGCTTAATCTCAATTGCCTCCCAAGTGTGGTGCCAACTTCCATTCTCTGATTCCCATCTGGGCATATCCAGTGTTACAGTAGAACTTGTTCTGTCCTGAAAACATACCATGCAGTATTTGCAATGCACTGCAGATAATGTCCCATTGAGATCACATTTAAACTGATGGAAATATCAAGAAAGTTCTATGCTCATCTCGAAGCCACCTACTGAATACTTTTAGACTTCAGATGTTATTTCATCCTACTCCTCAGTATCTCTCCTGTTATATCACAAATAATTATGTTTACTGCTTTGTATTTTTTAAGAAAGCGTCATTGGGCTTTTTAGTATTTTATAAATTAACAATAATGAGATAAACCTGGTTTTTGAACTAATTTAAAGATAGCTTGGATTATCCTGCTTGTTTTTTTGTTGTTGTTATTGTTTTTGTTTTGTTTTATTTTGAGATAGGGTCTTGCTTTGTTATTCAGGTTGGCCCTGAGCTCACTATGTAGCTCAGGCAAGGCCAGAACTCACAGCAATCCTCCTGCCTCCGCCTCGCCGGTGCTAGGATTACAGGCATAAACCACCACACCTTTTTTTTCTTTCATTCTTTCTTTGTGTGTTTTTTTTTTTTTAACTCCAATATTTTTCTGAATAGTGTTTGGTTCTGTTACTACAGAAACTAGCATCAATTTGAATATCAATGACAAAAGAAACGATGCTTGACAATGATCAAGTTTTCTTTCTAGTGGGGATTATTAAAAGACTTATGGGATTGCATTAAAAAATTTCTCATTTTAACCATTAATGATTTGAACAAATTTTTATGACTTTGTGAAAATTGAAAAAGGTAGTGTAGAAATGAGGTCTTTTGTGAGAGTGATGCAAATCAGCCCTCTTTTTGATTACTTTTGAGTAGGAAATTTCAAACTCTACCCCACTTTGGCTTTAATGCTATGGTTCAATGTCTCCTGTCTGGTTGCACCTTATACATTGTTCCTCAGCACCTTTTTAGTCTATTAAAAAAAAAAAGTTAGAGACCTTTCATTAAATTTTGCATTGTTTATCTTACAATAAATTCCAAATCTCACCCTTGGCCCATTGAGTCTAACCTGAATTTGCTTCTCATTGTTTTTCTACCCTCATTTTTTCAAACTTGCTCTGTCCTTCATTTATTCTAGCCATTACTGGCCTGTCTTCTTTGCTTGTTTAAAACATAATTTCTTTTTTTGATACTGACATTAGTCATTTCCTCTACCTGCAAAGTATTTCCTCTAGATATCCATGGGTCTTAGTCCTTTTTGCCTTGGAGTCTTTATTTCACTGCCACTCTCCTAAGGCAATCCTCGGCCATCCTACTTAAAATACAGACTTTTCTCCTATTTCCATCACTCTTGATCTCATTTAGCATGTTCTATTTATTCACACAGTACTGCAAATTATTTAATTTGCTTAATTTGATATAATTAAGTTAATTAGTATGTGCATTATTTATTTACTATTTTGTTCACTGTTCAACTTCCAACATTTAGAAATATACCTACCTCTAAGCATGCTCAGGAAGTATCTGCTAAATGATTGTACTAAATAGATGTCTCTACACATTTCTGTTACTGTTTTCTTCAGTTTCTTCCTATGCATTTCCTTCAAATGGGAACTCCATACATTAAATATCAAGATGAGCACCAAGAAAAATGATCAAATATACTGATAAGCATCTGGATACTTGTAAAGTTATGAATGAATGTTCAGCTTCTAGTGTTTTCCCATTAAAGAAACCAAGTTTTATCACGTGTGTGCTTTAATCACAACCCTTCAAGGAAAGTTGCTTTTATGATGCTATCCCTTTCATTTGCAAGGAAAGAAACACATGTCAGAGATGCCCAGTGACACTTCTGATGGCCCCTATGCGAGCTGCTTTCTCTCACACCATAGTTACATGAAATAACTACACTTACCATCACTTTCCACCCAACTGCCCTACCAAATATGGCTAGCAAGCAACATCAAAGGCTAAGAAAACATTTGGTTGTTCTCCAATCTTCAGATTTCTTACATAATTTAGATTGATGAAAATAAGGCACAGAGAATGATTCTGATCCATGCTTTCTATTATTAATAAGCACAATGTACATTAGAAATTGACTACTAGCCAAATCAATTTCCTTACCAGCATCTTCAAAAATTGGCTTTTTGCTCTCAATTCCTTCATAACAGAAATGATTGCTATGAAGCTTTACACAAATTCACATTTTACCATGTTCTTAACCATTACTTTATTCCCTGAAATTTGAAATCAACTTTGTATACCTTATCACACTCATTCATTAAAATTTTATGCTGTACAATTTTCTGTATGCTAAAAAATACCATAGTAAGCAGTCTGCAAAATCCTGTCCTTACAAACCTAGGAACAGCAGTAGTACACCTGTAAATCTCAAGTGATGTGTAACTGAAGATTTTTAACTTCTTCATGATAATTTTAGACTCCGATTTTCCAAATCTCATGGTTGACAAACACATGAGATATGGAACTAGGAGCTGACTCTTTTACATAAAACTTAAACAGAAATGAAAGGAAAAGTTATCTGAAAATTTTATATATATATATATATATAATCAACAATTAACCAGAAAAGCCAGAACTTCAAAAATGCATAAATACTAAAAATATACTTTTTACTTTAAAACAGTGTTTCTAATAGAATATCATTCAAAATATTGAGCCATTGAAGTCAGTACAACCATGAAGCCATATGCCTAAAACAGCATTGCCTCTATTTATAAGTATATACAGATAATTTGCATATGTGTTAATACATTCAAGAATTTGGAAAATAAAACAAATTTCAGGGATTTATACATTTTTGCCAGAAGCTGCTGATACTAAGTAAGCAAAACACAATAGTTAAATATAGTTCAGTATGACAAATTAAATTGTGATGAGCTGACTCAGTACAGTGATTTTTACTGTACCAAGCATCAGACAAATAAGTACAATGATTCCTGAGAAATGGGAAACAAGATAATTAACCTAAAGTTGCTTGGCTTATTGTCTTAAGTTTCTGGGCCACACAAGGAGGGGTCACCCCAGCGGAGCTCCCCTGAGTTGAGAAAAAGTATATAGGAAACTAAAACAGCTGGAGACTCTGAGACCAAGTATCAGTTAAAGCTCAGAAGCAAATTCCAAAGAAATGTACAGAGTTCCACTCAAATAAATACACAGCTGTGTAATTAGTAAATGTATGTGTATAAGAAAATACCTCAAATATGAGGATAGACCCAATAGAAAGGAGTAGATATTCAAATTGAGGCATATTTCTGAGGTGAAAAATAAAAGGAATAATCTATTGACATATCCAGTGGATTAGACAAATCTAAAAATACTTATGTTAATCAAAAGAAATCAGCCAAGGGCCAGAGATTTAGCTCAGTGGTTCTGGCGCCTACCTCGTAAGCCCAAGGTCCTGAGTTCAATCCCCAGTAACCACATACAATGCCGGGTGTGGTGGCTCACGCCTGTAATCCCAGCACTCGGGAGGCAGAGGCAGGAGGATTGCTGAATTCGAGGCTTGCCTGGGCTGCATAGTGAGCTGAGGGCCAGCCTGAACTACAAAGTGAGACCCTGTCTCAAAACAAAAATGACAACAACAAAAAAAAGAAATCAGCCAAGAAGAATATATATGCTAAGATTCAACTCATATACATATCTCAAAACTATGACTAGATATTTAATCTGTAGTATAGAAAGCAGGTCAATGGTTGCCTGAAAATAGACAATAACAAATATGATTTGATTATTATGTAAAATAGAATAGTAATCAGATTAAAGGTACATATTTTAAAATCATACCATATGCAAAAGAATTTGACACAAAATAAATTTCAAAGATTTTCACAGTTTAATATTACACCAAACAAATTACTGCATAAACAGAAAGACTAAAAGGAAAGCAAATTAAAACTACATTTCAAATATTTGTTTAAAGCCTATAGATTTCACTTCTATCAATTACCAGATCCTGTGGCACATCAGTGGTTTACTTTTTGAAGAATTTGTTATTAGCATGGTAACTATCTTGGATTTTAATCATTCTTTCTTTCTTTGTTTCTTCATTTTATTGCCTAAGAATTTTTGTAATCACTTTTACCAAGTCTTCCCTTCAGTTAAAGACAGATCTGAAATATCAGTGGAGTTTTCAAAGCTGATTTATTGAGTCTCATTTATTTAAATAATGTTGTATTATTTTTATTTTTTATAATGAAAACAAAACTTTCGTTGCTGCCCTAAAATATTTTTTGTTATTATAAAGTTTCTAGGAAATAGATTTGGGAGACACATATCTTCTTAAAGAACATATAAAGAGAACACAATAATATTTTAGATGAATGAATGTCCAAATCTTAGATACTGTAAAATCATTACAGACATTTTTTTTTTTTTTACCTACATACCATCAATTTGGGAAGAAAATATGAACAAAAGGTTTTAGAGTCAAATATCAAATAAAACCAAATTTGGCATTTTTAGTATTGAAAAAGTGCATGAGGTTTCTACTTCCTTTTTTCAGTGTGTTAATTGTGAAAACCTTTTCAAGAATCCTTGTGTGGGGCCAGAGATTTAGCTCCGTGGTTCCTGTGCCTGCGTAACAAATGCAAGGTCCCTGGTTCAAGCTCAGATAAACACATACAAACAATACCAGGTATGGAGACTCACACCCACCACCAATCACTACCACATACCACAGTGCCGGGCGTGGTGGCTCACGCCTGTCATCCCAGCACTCGAGAGGCAGAGGCAGGAGGATTGCTGAGTTCAAGGCTTGCCTGGGCTACATAGTGAGCTCAGGGCCAGCCTGAACTACAAAGCCAAAATGTTGAAAAAAAAAAAAAAACTAAATAACTAGAAGCGCCACACATAAAACATTTAAAACATTGGCTGCTCTTAGTCAATAAATAACAATAAAGGACATGTTTCCAGTTGTGTAAAAATAATAAAGTAAATAAAAATAAAGGACAATTTTCTAGTTGTGTAAAAATAAAAAAGGAGATTAATAAAAATTGTATTTCTATCTCTAAATAACTTTTTTTCAAGGAAAACAACAATTCTGTTCTGCAGTCTTCTTTTAGGTTTTGAGACTTGAACTGGTTCCCACAATAAGATTCAATTTTTAAAGAAGAAGAAAGAAACACTCTGACAGGGGAAATATGAGTCAAAGACAGGAGTTTCCCGGTCGTGTACAAAGCTGCCAGCATAATGCTCAGCAATATGCTGAAGCCTATGGTCTTATGTGGTATATTCAACCATTTATGAACTAGTTTGCAACATACAGTCCAGAGCTGGGATTGGTGGGTTGGGTAATGAGGACATATTAATGGTTCTTTGAAAGAAGAGGAGTTGTTTTGCATAATAGTTATTTCCTGTTGTTATTCACCCAATGATCAGTTTCTTTGCCCTGAAAAATTCTCACAACTGCTTAGGATAGCAAATGTTCCTTACTAAAAGTACATTTTCCATCCCCAAGCTGAAAGAGCTAACAGTAGGGCTCACTTCTGACTAACGAAATGGAAGCCTTTGCTGGTGAAAGGGCTTTGCACACAGAGCACCCAACATTGGGACCTTGGTTAGAAAGAGCTGGCGAAGTTGTGGGTAACAGAAAAAAGAGCACAACTGAATGGCGTGGTATGATCACATTTCAGTACTGGATAAAGGCAGTCAGGCTTGACGGGGAAAAAAAGGAAGAAATGTGTGGTGAGAAAGAGTGAGATTATGATAGACAGAGGAAGCTAAAAAGCAGACCACAAAAGTCAGTAAAGACATAGAGACCGACCGAGAAAGGAAAAATGCAAAATGTGTCTATGTCATTCTAAATAGTAAATGACCTTCCCCGAGCTGGGTCTGCAAAAGGCTTCCAATAGCTGTGATATGTGAAGATTACGAGAGCCTTCACATGAAGAACAATTTGAGATAAAAGACAAAAAGAGAAAGCCAGTGCACCAAACTGACAATTCTGTCTCCTCTCAAGTTGGAGAGCCTATGGATGTGCAAGAGTTCCCTTTTGAAACAGTGTCCAAATACTACACAGCATCATTTCTCTTTTGATCAACTTCAAGGGCGTTTTAATCTTTGAACACCACTTTTTAAATAACCCAGAGAGTATATACATCTAGAAGTTAATTTGAACATTAGGTCATATTTTCTTATTGGGTATTATATGCAATTAGAAAATTTGACATGTGACATTAGTTCAAATGTGTGTATTTTGTCAATTTAGCTTAATTCTGATCAGTGTTCTAATTTCTCAAAATGTATAATCAGTATGCTTACATCCATACCTACTTTTGTGATCTGCACGCACACATTTATGCATGTATATCTACATGTGTAGTTGCATATTCTGTATACCTACACTTGAACTGAGAGGTTTACACTGATGCCTTCATTGATACTGATTAAGATGCTGGTTATAACAGTTTTCAAAATGACGTTAAAATTAATCAGCAATTGTTCTGGGTTCGGTATGAATATCATGCATAAGATGAAATGTTACACTCTTGTATGAAGATGAGGTAGGTTCCGACATGTGGCAGCCAACTTGTTTTGAGTAAGAAAGACAAAGTACAGATATGTTCCTTTAAGAGGCAAATGTGTTCCCTTTTTGTTTTATTGTTACATTTTTTCTTCCAAGAGCTAAAAATATAAACAATCAGACAAAAGGGAAGTCTCTGAGACATGTACAAGACTCCGCTGTAGAAGTGAGCTGCAGAGTACAGCCTACAAATGCATCTGTGAATGTGAGGTAGGCATCTGTACGAATGCTTCTGTTTTCTTGGTACCTTTCCGTTTAGGAAGGGGGACTAGAATGTAATGGTTGTCTGTCCTAGACATTTAACATTTAAAATCAAATCTGTTCAGAGTATTTACTGACCAGTCACTCTGGACCCTAAACTGGGCTAGTTTCTATTTCTTGGTTCCACTGTTTACAAAACCAAGAAAAATAATTAGGACCAAGACATGTAACTGACACAAAGTAAACTCACAAGTTATTTTGTTTTTCCTTTGCCTATCTTAAGATAATATTTCAAAGAACTTAATTTTTTTTACACAGAAAGAAGCCTCTGTGTTATTATAGATATAATACCACTAATAACGTTAAAAACAGAGGAGCAGCAAAGAGCACAAAATAGAAAGAAGATGAAGTGAAGAGGAAGAAAGAAAGAAAGAAAGACGAAAAGAAAGAAAGAGAGGGAAGAAGAGAGGGAAAGGGAAATACAAGAGAATTTTAGGGGTGCCTAAGTTTCAACCTCTTAGGCTAAACCTGGGTTACAATAAATCAATAATAGGAAAAATAAACAAATGCTGTTTAAGCACAGAATCATATTTCCTTTGTGTGGAGTCTTATCATAAGACATATTCCCATGTCTTTTCCATATCTGAGAATGATTTTGAAGACTTCTGTAGATGCCGATTTTCATTCCCCACATAATTGTATGAATTGCATTCTCTGCCAATAGAAAGGCTATAGTTGTCCAATGAGTCAGCCTTCCTTTTCTGTTCATTTTTTGGCTGGGACTATGTTTATCAAAAATTTTGGAGAAAAAAGAAAAACAAAACATTGCTAAGCCTGTTATTAAAATAATTTAGTCAAATGCTTGCTAAGCAGTTGTTTTGGAAGAAAGGAAAGGACTTGTTTCAACAGTGTGAAGTGTTATTTATTACATTTGAGGAAGCATGAAAAGATCTTGGAGAAAAGGTGTATGGGTCAGAGTCGGCACCTCGTTAACACAACACCACAAAGTAGTTTTCAAAGAAGAATCAGCTTTGAAGTATTCTCAGTGATCAAAGATGTCAGGCTGGAAAGCAGTAAGGCCTCCATAACGTGTGATTTTTAGTTTTTTTAATTTTTCCACATATTAGAAATAAAGTCCGATTCAAGAGATCGTCACATAATTCTGAAATAGAATATCATGATACACATAAAGAAAATATTTATCTGTTTTTACGGCTGGCAAAAACAGATATAAATGAACAGTCCTCAGAGCTGAGTCCATGAACCATAAATGTGTTCAAAGCTTTCCCAGGGGAAGGACAGAGACTCACTATTTTTCTAAAGGAAAAAAAAAATGAAAAAAATCTTAAAAAGATGAAGCTGGGTCTTGCAGTAAAAACCAATAATTCTAGCAGTGTGAGAGAATGAGGCAGGGGATTATGAGTTCAAGGACAGGGTGGGCAATTTAGCAATTTGGTGAAACCTTGTCTCAAAATTTAAAATCATATACATCAGTGACCTATTTATTTCACTTATAAGTATGGCCTCAAGATGCATCCATTCAGCTAGAAGTGTCTCTGATTTATCATTCTTTCTGGCTGAGAAATACTCCATTTTATAAAAGCAAAACAAAACAAACATCTTTGTTTGGACATCCTCCAATTGAGGGCCTTCGGGCTGTTCCCAATAGTTAGCTATTACAAACTGTGCTGCTAGGAGGAAAATTCTCAAAGGAAAGGGAAAACTGGTTGGGGAGAGAGGAATTCGAAGAAAGGAAAGAAAAAAATGATGATAAAAAAAGAAAAAACAAATAAATTTATGTATAGGAGGGGTAGGGAGTTCAAGGGAGGGGAGGGAAATGGGAAAAATAATAAGATATATCACATACAGGTTCAAATTTTTAATGATAAATGTGATAGTAATGTGTACCCGAAATGTGCTAGTAGATTCAATTTATTAAAATAAACAATAAATGAAAGGGAATAGAGAATTAATTTAGTATTGTGGTGTGAAATTTCTTGGTTATATCCCTAATACCACAGAAAAAGCACATGTATATTCATATACATTGTTTATATGCCAACCGTTGAACTACTGTTGGGAAAAATAACAATAATGCCTTCCTATGCCGAACAGCAGGAACAGCAAACTATGGCACAATTATGCTCAGACAAGTAATTGTACAGGAAGTTATTTCACTTAAAAATATCCAGAAAAACGTAGGGAAAAGTATTAATTATATGAAATCCCAAATTTAATAGAGCTCTTTTACTCCTTTATTTGTAAAAATAGATGTTCTCAAATTATTGTTGGTGCACACAAAACACCACATAGTGTTATGGACAACACATATTCTATTGCCTGAGTTGCAAACTGAGCTAGCCACTTTGTGACAGAAAGCTATTTTTTGGAATATATTGAAAACCATGACAAATAATGGCTGTGCAGACACGTGTATTGAGTAGGCATTTTTTCACAATAGCTGTGTGAGGTTGTCATTACAAGGAAAACCACTGAGAGTACTCTTTTTGTGTTGCTGAGCAAACTTGAGCTTTGAAACAAAACTTGAAATTTAAGAAAATGTTTATGTGACAATCCTCACTAAATAAATTGATGTTT